>JAJOOR010017642.1:0-17611 GCA_036250505.1 Solanum acaule
CGTACATTTTTTTTACATTTAATTTAATCTTAATAGTGACTAATTTTATCAAATAAGCTAATCTTGCAAAATAATTATTTTAATTTAATAAATTATGACTATTTAATAAAGAAGAGGTTATAATTTAAATGAATTTAATTTGAGCAAATTTGGCAATCCAAGTCTTCTTAAACCGGCCAATCTGTGTACGCCACGTAGGCGAGCACATGGATTGTGCTTATTTAGCCTAAATCTTGACCCTACGATTAAATCTAATGGTCCTAGTTGATTAAGCTTTGCCCTTATTTAATATATATATATATATATATATATATATATATATATATAAAAACTTTTCCTTTTAATTCCTGATTTATCTTAATCGTCCGATCAAACGATCGGACGGCCCAAATTAAACAAGACAGTTTTAACATTTTCCAAAAGGACTCCATCACTAGTACACTTCTTCTTTTCCAGAAGTCACGCCTCAAACTTTGTCCTCCTTCCCCAGACGTCTATTTCTTCTTTTCTCCAAAAGTTTTCCTTCCCCAAAACGTTTTCCTTCTTCCCCAGGAACCTTTCACGCCCCTCTCCCATCAATCTCTGCCAAAGAACGGCTATGAACCGCTGGAAAATGGCAATTTCCAGTGGTTTTTGGCCAGGTCCATCCGCCGTCCATCAATCATATCCTCCTCATGTCAACTTTACATCTTTTCCAACTAATTTTCTGACCCAAAGCAGGCCTAGGAACCGCCGGTGCTTGCCTGAAAAGGTGAGGGACACAAAGAACCGTTGGATCTTGGTTTGCTATGCCCTCAATCTAATAGGTTTGAGAGTGGAATCCTCTCCCAAAATTGGCTATAAAAGGAACCATGTGGCTTCATTCGAAGATCATCCATGAACATCCAAAAACAATTCGAAAATCAATCAAGTTAAAACTTGTTTCATCTTTTGGTCCTCCCATTTTGACTTTAAGTTGGAATCCGGAGAAGAGTGATCAGAATCCTTGACGTTAAAGCTCTTGTTTGCTGCCCCAGAAAAGGTACATTTTTGTTACTCTTTCTCATTTATCTTGTTTGTTACGAATAAAAATGATCTGAGTTGTTGTATGTGAAATAGTGAACTGTTAATTTGAATCAATGTCTTATTTCCACCATGACTTATCTTATTCTTAAGGCGGAATGGTCCGGTGAACCCTTATACTTGTATCAGTTTGTATTCTGAACCCTTCTACTTACACCTTTGTCATCTGGACCCTTAAACTCAATTAAAATGAGACTTTTAAGCCCCTCCAACCATGTGTGTAACTCACTCTCCTTTATATAATTGACATGTCATATCCACGTCAGATATATTAATGCCACATCATAATTATTTCATAACTATTTTTAAAAATTATTAACCAAAATTATTTAATAAAATGTAAAATAATAACATTTTAATTTATTATTGGCATTTCTAATTCTCCCTATTTCACGACAAAAAAAAAGCCATCGCCGGCGGCGTCACCATTTTTGCCGGCGAAATCACATATACTTTCTCCCTCACCCATCTTCATCTCCGCCACACACCATCACTATTTTTCTTTCCTCCTTCAACCTCCACAGTAACAACAACTTAAACCACCGTAAAACCAGATCTGTCCACCGCACAACCAGATCTGGCCAAACTTTTCGTAATCCTCATACCCCAAATTGGTTACAAATACAATTTCACACCAACCTATGCCGTGAAACTCGTCGAAATCTACCCATTATAGTTTCTCCCCTTCCCATTGTTTCATGGCCCAAACCATCGTCGCCGTCGCCATTGTTGCCGGCGAAACCACTCATATTCCTTCCTTTACCTGTCTTCATCTCCGCCACACGTCACGACCATTTTCCTTTTCTTCTCCAACCTCAAAAAACCAACAACCTAAGCCAACACACTAGATCTAGCCGAAAAATAGATTGTGGAAAAAAAGAAAAAAAGGGTTAGGCAAGGGATGAATATGGCTGAAAATGAGGTGTAATGGGTGAAGAAGAAGGAGTTTTTTAATTAATGATTTAAAATTATTGTTTTTTTATAATTTTAAATAGTTTTTAAGTAAAAATGCTCCTCACTCGCCTTAATAGGCGTGTAGTTACACATTTTTGCGAACTCAAACATCTTACTGCCACATAAGCCTGGTCAACGGTCATAGGGGTTTGTTAAATTGTATTTTATTGAGTTTAAGAGTCCAGATGACAAATGTGTAAGTAGAAGGGTTCAAAATACAAATTGATACAAGTATAAGGGTCCACCAGACCATTTCGCCTATTCTTAATAATTATTTGAATCACTGTTTCGTTTTATTCAAAATAGTCTGAATGTTCATTGTTATAGAACCTCATTATATTAGACAAATCTTTATTTTATTATTATCGTGCTTATTTTCGAGTACAGATCCATAGTTGCTGCCTGGATTAGTAGAGCTTCATTTTTTTATGATCATCTTGCAGAATGAATGATTCTTTCATTTCTAATCATTTGGTCATCCCTTTTATTATTAGAGGTTGTCCAAGTTTAGGTCGGTTGTGTCGTTTTTTGGGAATTGTTGGTACTGTTTTGTCGCTTGCTGCCAGATAATATTATGACATGAACATGCCTCGTCTAAGTTATACTTGTCTAAACACATACAGTTAAGACCATTAGATTCATCCTAATCTGTCTTATTGCGCCGTTCTGTTAGCTTTAGTTGATCGCATTCACCTTTTAGCAAAAGATCTTTAAGTTAAATGGTTTGGAACTTACTTGCTGCCCAAATATCTGTATGTTGAACATTTTGACATGATTTGATGAATATTTGCACATTAAAAGCTCTCTCCCTGAATCAACCAAGTTTTAGGAATGGTAAAATATTTCCCCTATTTTTTTTATGGTAGCATGTTACTTTTGCTATCGTTTTGCTTTGAATCTATCGGATTGATCTTAATATGCATTAGTTCCTAAACGATTAAGTCGTTTGTTTGATTATCTACGTCTGTTTCGTCCGGGACTGATGTTTTCTAAAGTTAGTAACGAAGAAGAAAAATTTATTTTTGCTCAAAAAATAATGTGAAGTAGACAAGACCTGTAAGTTTTTTTCTTATCTATTTGGTGTGCTTCCAATTGGTTTTAGTTGTTGTCTCTCTTCTCGTGATATCTTGACATAGGATAGAACACGAACGAATTCATGGATGTGATGCCTCCTTCTCTGTTTTGGTCTAAATATGCATCATTTACTTTGCTGAAATTTCGCAGATTTCAGTTTGCACATAGTTGTTATCTTATGTTATTACGAATCTGATAGCTTAAGACTAGTTTAGCTCTACTTAACAGTCGGCATAAATATTTATAATATCCTTTCGCTACTTCTTAGAAATTGGTTCTAAATGCAGATTGTGTCTATTCCTTAGAAACTATGTGTGTTATAATTGTTTGCTTCTCTTTCTAGGCTCAAAGGATGAATAAATACTTCTAAATCATATACTCCATATCTAACCTTACATGAATCTTAGAAGGATATTAAGTTGTAAAAATCATGTCTACTAATGTGTTTGTTGGTTTAAGTTGATTCAAATTTGTTTTACCAGGCGCCTATGTGAAGCTCATTTTGATTTGTTCTTCATAAGTTTGAAGCTCATTTGCTAATTTCATCTTATCTTTGCACATGTACACTCGGGAGCGCATTTGGAGTTATATATGACTCCATCTCTGCCCAAACCAGAGAAGCGACTAATAGCCGCATAAGCTCATGTCTAGCAGCCCATTTTCGCGTCAATAGCGTCCAGCGCTTCCTCCTTATTTCAAAATATGCCAACAGGTTCAAATACAAGGTACATACATATATATGTCATACACATAAAGGTATATATTCTATATTTTTCTCTACATAATCTTTTTTTTTTATCTACTATCCCGAATGTTATTTATTTTTTATTTTTTTGTAATTTATTCCTACACTTTACACATATTATTTTACTACATCTAATCTATCGTCAACTAATCATTACATGTAAATAAAAACAATAAACATTCACATGTTTTACACAACTTACATGTATGTACTACACTTTATAATAAACATATTTAAATCACAAACCTTTATATAATATTTTAACATTTTATTTTAAAAAAACTTCATTCTATATATTTTCATTCAAATTACACATCACATATTACTACATATTTACACTCAACTACTATCTTATTTTTTACGTCTTAATAAGACAACATATTTTCGCAAATTCAATATCTATTTATTTTAGGATAATTTTATTATGATAGAACTATATATTTTTTTTACATATGAATATATCGTATATTTAAGTGCATTTATTTATGTATTTATTTTACAATACTACTATTAAATCTATTTTATAAGATATATATATGTCGTACCTTGTATTACACTCCTTTTAAACTAACTAATTAACTTATCATTGATTTTTTTAAAGCAAATAAATAAACAAGTTTTCCAAATCATATTTTCCTAAATTGAGTTTAAGGACTATCTTTAGATAGGCTCTGAGGGGTGCTTAACACCTTCCCCTCGAGTAACCAAAACCCTTACTCAGAATCTCACTGGTTTCGCAAATCAAAACAGAGTTTACATTTACATATTTTGAAAAATGGTTTTCCTAATATTTTCCTTAAAATTTAGGTGGCGACTCTAAAACAAAATAAATTCTTTCCAAAATCAGAGTGATAGCCATATTATGTTGTGAGCTGTTTCGGCCGGTTCGAAATAAGGTGCGACATGGTCCATATGCAGAGTGAATAGGTCCAGATATATCACCATGTATTCATTCCAAAAATGCAGGGGATTCCACTCCAACCTTAGCCGTTGATGGTTTGATAATCAACTTTCCTTGAGAACAAGCAGCACAAGATAATTTATTTGATTGAAGAACATTTTGGTTCTTCAAAGTATGCCCATGTGAATTCTCAGTTATTCTGCGCATCATATTATAATCAGATGGCCCAACCGGTCATGCCAAATGATAAAATCATTAGAACCAGTAAACCTTTTGTTTACTACGACGTGTGATTCAACTGTACTAATATTTGTATGGTACAATCCAGAAGAAAGTGCAGACAATTTTTCATGCACAATTTTCTTCTCCACATTTATTATAGTAATATAAAGGTATTCAACCTTTCCTTCATTCATAGTCTCAACATGATAGCCATTTTGGCGAATAACCTTGAAACTTAACAAGTTTTTTTGAGACTTACTACAATACAATGCATTATCAATTATCAATAATGTTCCTCCAGGTAGTAATAAGGCTGCTCTTCTAGAACTCTCAACCAATTTTGTACTACCGATATTGTATTAACATATGCCTTTTTCATAATCAAATGATATAAATATTTATTTTCTCTTAGTATCGTATGAGTTGTAGCACTGCCCGGAAGGTACATATCTCCATTACTCATCTAGACTGAATTTTTTTATTTATCTTCATAAAAATAATACATAATACGAAATACGAAACTTAACAAAAAAAAATTTAAGTACATGAACTTTAAGTAAGACATTAAAAACAAATAACAATATTATTCATTTTCAGTTCAATTATCAATCTTCAGTTGTGATCCCCAAAGAAGTCCTCAGCTTCTAGATTTGCCCATCAAAAGCATCACTTTTCAATGCTAAATTTGCCTCAACATTTTCATCATATTTTTTAGAAGACTATGCCTTAACATCATCTTGATATTCAAATGTGACTCCACTGGGGCATTAGAAGAGGAGGCACCACTTTTATTTCCTTTTCTTTTGAAGGAAATTTGATACAGCCTGACAAACTGCTAAGGTGCTCGACATTCATTTTTCCAATGACCTTTAAGGCCATAACAATGACAATGTTCGCACTTTCCTTTAGAAGGATTATTTTGAAAATCCATATTGTTCTCCCTTTTGTTATGACCACCATCTCGACGATTATTATATCATATTTTGCCTTTGTGACACCCACACACATTATCATGGCCCCAATTACTTTTTCTTATTTTAGAATGGTCGTGTGCTTCTACTCCATTTACTTTCGGTAATGGAGCAGTTCCAGTAGGACATGCTTCATGATTTCTCATTAAAAGGTCATAATGCTACTCAGCCACTAGAAGGCATGAAATCAATTTCAGATTATTTTTGAAAACCCTTTTCACGGTATTGTTATTGTAATATCATATTAGAGGCATCAAAAATAGTTATTGTCTTTTTCAACATATCCTCATCTTTTATAATTTCAACTGGGAAGTGATCCTAAATACAACAGAGATTTACTCAATTACAATTTTATAATCTTGAAACCATAAGTGCATTGATGAGTCCACGATTTGGACTTATTTAGGGCTTTGTTTATATAGATTTAGTGTCCTCAAATGCTTATTTTGTGCCAATAACTGATGTAAAACCCTTGATTTTCAGGAATATGAATTGAGGAACAAAGCAAGGACACTGACAAGCAAAAAGGAACAAAACAGGTTGAAATGATGAAGAAATGAAGTCTGGTGATCGCCAAGTGAACCGCCAAATGGCTATCTGACTGTCTAAAGTTCCAGTGTGCCAAGCTCTGAGGGAAGAAACCAAGTCGGCGAGAGAAAATGGCAGTCGACAGATCATCGAGTAGTTCCGCAATGCAATACTAGATCGCACAAATTTACAGACCTTGATGATGTTGAATGCCAAGGCAGAAGAGCGATGTAAATGACCAAAGGGCGGCTCGCCGAGTGGTTCGGTGAGCCCGACTTACTTCGCCGAGTGACTCTTCGCAGTATATTTTTGGCAATTATAAATACATTTTTGAACATTTAGTTTAGTATGAATCTTTTAATCAATTACTCTTTAGAAGAGTTTTAATTAAGTTTTTAGCTCTGGAAACAGTTTTCTCTGGTTTTTCCTAAGCTTTGAAGGATTGAAGAAATTCACTTTTGAGAAATTGGAAGTGGGTCTTTGAGAATTTTCAAATTGGAGCATTGTAAGGACGAAATAACTCTTACCCAGTTGATGGATAATCAATTTGGTAACGGATTTTACCTTTTTATGATGTCTAGCTAAAACCCCAATTCTTAGGATGTGATTATGGTTGATTTAGCTTATGGGTATTGCTAATTGTTAGTTTAAATGCTATTTAAAAGTGAGTTTAATCATTAATTGTGGTTTAATTTAAGAATTATAGTTGCAAATATAGTTCTAGCTTTGTGTTCTTGGTTTGCTTGAGAGAGAGGTTTTAGAACTAAGGTTTTTGACTGATGGTTTATGGTCTCTGGGTTGACCTGGGTTCAACTCGAGAGAGTGAATCCTAAACCCTTTCCTACACATTCAGATTGACAGAGTGAATAAATTAAGGTGTGGGTTGCTCTTATTTTGCATGCTTGTTGATGTTCGAGAGAAATCAACTTGATTCAGGGTAAATTATTCGAGAGAAAGTTTACCTCTTCTATAGCCTAGCCTACTCACTAATAACTAGCTATTTTCTAATAGTTGCAATTACCCATTTGTCTATATTATCCTACAATCAAATCACATCCCAAGAACCCTTCTCATTATTGTTATTTCGTATTGTTTGTGATCACTATTTGTAGTTGATAATCAAAATAAAAAAACCCCCATTTGACATTCGTGTCCCTCCTTAACTTGAATGATGTCTTTATTCGATAATTTTTATTCCTATGATTGATTTGACAATGTTCATACTTCCGAATTTAATCTTAAACACATACCGCTCCCTGCGGGATTCGACCCCAACTCATTTAGTTGGGTTTTATACTGATTTACGATCGTTGAACACCTAGAATTAGATGATGTGTGCTTGAAACATTAAATCAAAATGACACCGCTGCGAGGCAATGGTGTTGTTTGAAATTCTTTTAGTGAAGTTGAATTTTGTTCTTTTTAGTCGTAGTTGAATCTACTTACTTAGTTTTGGTTTTCGTGTTGTTGTTTTAAAACAGAGGAAATGAGCATAGATGGTAGCTACGGTAACCAAGTGGACCACCCTCTTTCAAAAAAGATGATTCTTAGGGATAACATCCTAAATTTCAAGCAATTGGAGGGTGAGACAATCTATGAGTTGTGGCTGAGATTTAAGACGCTATAGCGGCAGTGCCCAACTCATGGAATCCCTGATAAGATGCTACTGGGCTGCTTCTATAAAGGTCTTGGTCCTGAGAAGAGAGGAGTGGCTGACCAACTTTCTCCGGGTGGTCTAATACGTCAACCCTATGCAATAGTAGCCCAACTCCTTGATCACATGACTAAGACCAACAAGGATACAGAGAAGGACCAGAATTTGGCCAAAATGTTGACTTAACTAGATCTCTTGGCCAAAAATATCATGGAATTTGAAGTACTGTAGAAAAAGAAAGATAGGTATATCCCTCCTCATAAGCGTAGAAAGCCCAAGGATTATGAGGGTGGACAAGTAGAAGAGACACTCTCACTCATTCTCCACAAAGTCGAAAAACACGACAGAGTGTTGAAAGAAATAAAAGAGAATGTCTCAATGTTGAATCATATGACTGCTTCACATTCCATATCTATTCAGCTACTGGAGACCCAAATGTGTCATATGTTGTCTCATCTCTACCCCAGACAACAAGGGGGGTTGCCTAGTGACACTATGGAAAACCCCAAGAATGAAGCTTGAATGGGACTTGCATCGTGCCATGATGTTAACTAAGGCGCTTCTTGGAAGGCAACCAAGTTTTTATTGCTTTATATTTCGTTTTTGGAATAACGGGTGTTGATTGTGCAGGTGAAGTGTGGAATGTGTTGAAAATACAGGTTGGCGAGCCAAGAGTTCGATCGTCGACTCGCTGAAGAGGTCGACGATCCCGACTTGGACCACCGTTGGACTCAAAGAAATTGCAAGGATGGAGTATTTAAAACTTGGCGGGCCCATACACAAATCGATGACTCACCGAACAGGTCGGCGAGCCCGACTTTGTCCGCCGTTTGGACCCCCACATTAACTTGAGATCCTGTAAAACTCGGTGAGATAAGTACCACTTGGCGTGTCGCCGAGTGGATCGGCGAGGACTACTAACATTGCTGAAAGGGCGCGAACTGAATGGTTTTTAAAAGGCCAAAGGTTTAAAATTTTCAAATTCTTTCACATTCTCTCACTTTGAAATTCATACAATCACACCCGAACTTCCAAATTTCCTATATTTTTGCATTTTATTACTTTTTGCTCATCATTCTTGTGTTCGGAGTTGGAATTCTTTGCCACCTAACATTTCAAATTTGAATTCGGCATTAAAGGTTGGTTTTCCAAACCCCAAAATCGTAATTAGCTGTTAAACTCAAATGCATTGTTATAGATTGTGTTGATGTGTGCTGGGCCTCTCTGAAATCATAAATGTGTGCTAGTTTGCTGATTTTAATTTTGATATTGTGCCTAAATTACCTAAATTGTTGATTTCCTGATTTTCGTGCTTTAAAATTGATCGTAATCTTGTGGGCTACGTTAAATTGTTGTTGGGTCTAGTCAGGTGAAGTTTGAGTATCCCCAATTGTGCTAAATGACGTGCTTTACCCAATGATGGAGCATTTGACGTCATTCTTAAGGGCTAAAGTCGTCAAATGACCAATTTTGGCCATATTGGAGGAAGTCTGAGTACTCCGGTGGCATGGGTGATATGGGTCTGAGCTTAATTAAGTTAGTATGTGGTTTGATCTTGTTTTCGGGGGATGTGGGTTTGATTTTGGGAGTTGGAGTGGAAAATAGGCACATTGGGCAGTTTGGCAAGCTGGGTCGAGCTCGGCGGTTCACTGAAATCCTCCTTGATCACCTTTAATTTCATTGTTTAGTTTATTTTGATTCTATAACTTTTGGTGAAAAGCCTGAGCTCGCCAAAAATCTCTTTTGATCACCTTTTCTGCGCCCCCAACCCCTAAAACATACTGTAACTTTTGGCAGGCTAGTCTGTGCTCGCCGAAGGGCCCTGAACATTGCCGACATGTTATTTTTCTGGGAAAATTTTGAGCCATTCTGATTAGGCTCGCCAAAGTATTTCGGCGAGTCTTTCTGCAACCTATTTTCTGCACTTTTCTTAGATTAATTCTTGGTGTGTCTTGCAGATATGGCTAGAACCAACCTGGACAACAGTGGTATGTCGCCCCCACAGAAGAGCACAGGGGATTGTTATCAACGAGGGATCAACTACTTCCTCTAAAAAGGGTAAACAAGCATCTTCAAAAGAAGGCAAAGGAAAGGGTAAAGTGCCCACATATGAAATACCGGAGCACAATTCCGACAGTGATGGGGAGCCTTTCGACTCCTAGGCTGTATTCTTTGAGCCTAAGGATGACCAACCTCTGCAATCCCGGCGAGCTGAGATTCGTTCCAGAGTTCATCAAGGTCCATTTATGTTCTCTAAGCCTGAGGATAAGCAGTTGTTATTGGCCCGGAGAGCTGAGCTACGATCCAAAAGGATGCATGATCCGTCTAGGATCAGGGTGCATGAGACCCATACTCCTCCCCTGGTCCAAATCAGGTTGTGGTCCCGACACCACCTGTATAAGGTCCTCCACCCCGGTCTATGAACAGATTAAAGGCCAAGGGACTGAGGACGATTATAGAAGAGAAGAGGTTGTCAACAAATGGTGTGGTGGACAGATACCCAGAAATCTGAAGCACACTACAATCCCAGAAGTTCCAGATATTTACCAAACCCCGTGGCCCGTACATTCCTAATTGAATCCGGGAGTTTTACATTGCTTACAAAGCTCTAGTGCTATAAGGAAAGAAGAAGGCCGCTACATTCAAGCCAGTAGATTACGTGGTTATCAGGGGCAAGAAAGTGAAGTGTGATAGTGATGTTGTTAATGCAGTTATGGAGTGTACAAAGGATATTGATGATGACTGTCAATATATGATCAGGACAAACTCGTTGGAGACTATAAAAAAATGGTTGGCCCCTTTGTTATCTGACGGTACTCCTAGGTGGATCGAGGCTGGAGCACCCATATAAAAGAAAGACCTTAATGTAAAAGCGAGGTACTGGTTTGGCTTTATCAGCAGTTCTACATTCCATCCCATAATGAGTCTATTCTCTGCCACGCGAAAGCAGCCTGTCTTGGTTGCATCATTGATGGGACGAGGCTAAACTTGGGTATGATCATTGGCCAAGAAATTGCCATGAGGGCTATGCAACATCAGATTTCTCTTTCCTTTCCGGTGTTGATCTCCGAGCTGTGCAGACGAGCCTGAGTGACCTTTGATGTGAAGAAGGACCTACATTCGGCGCATTGAAGTTGAGTATCTGAAAGATGAGGTTGAGAAGAAGAAGGCATCCCTAATGGATTCTTCCCCGGTCGTAGACATTAAGACTTTACCTACAGAGGCAGTATTGCCTACTTCGGACCATGAGCCTTCAGGTATATCTAGTGCTACCCCTTCAATGACTCTAAGTTCCTCTACCGCTCCTTTGCCCCCTAGGTCTAGCGCTAGTGTTAATGCTGTTTCCCGACCTCCACTCACCCAGGCTGCGATACTACGAATGAGGCATCTAGCCCATTCTGTTAATAGGCGTGCCTCCAGACTTGAGGCCACACTCCCTAGGATGATTGAGAGGTCCCTCACTGCTGCTGTGACACCTCTTAGCGTGTCTATTGATTCCCTTGCGGCAAGGATAGCGGTGTGTAAGCGAGGCCAAATGGCAACTGATGAGGTGACGGCTCTAAAAGCCGCAATTGTTGAGTTGAGGAAGGACGTGGACCAGCTGAAGTCCACAGATATATCCATGATTTTTAGGATTGTGGAGATCCCCGACGTGCCAGCTGATATGGATGTGCCTCCAGCTACCACTAGAGATGAGGTTCAAGTTGAATCCGAGGCTGAGACTGATGAGGAGCAGCGTGGTGTCGATGATGAGGCTATTTATGAGGGCCTTACAGAGGTTGAGGAGGCTATGGTGGAGTCAGACGTGCATATTTCATTGGCAGATACACTTATGACTAGGTCTAGTAGAGCTAGTGTTGATGTTACACCGGGCACTGATGCCCAGGATCAGAGTGTTGCACCGGGTATTGATGCCCTAACAAATTGAGCGACTGTGTAGACAGGACCTTTCTTTACCTCCCTCTCTATCATTTTCATTAACTTTTTATCATTTTGTTGCATTTGAGGACAACTGCCTTTTTATTTGTGGTGGGGAGAGGTGTTTCCATACCTACCTCTTCTGACTACATTTTGTATATATTGGGCTTTTGTGTTTTGAATTGTGTGTTGATATTGTTTGGTGGATGTTTGAGCTTATTGCTCCTTGTTTTGAATAGAAATGGTTTTGACCCATCTAAAAAAAAATTCCACCTCTTATTGTGTTTGAATGTGGTTGTTCTTGTGCAAATTTGAGTATCGATTATGATCAATACCGATGACTTGAATGGTGCTCTTAATCGAACAAAAATAAATGTGCGACTACGATGAGTCCAAATAAAGTTGTATAGACAATATGTGAACTTTTTGCATCTCGTTGTGACTAGCCAGTTATCGAATGGAGTCTCTTGTGATGAACATTGCACACTAGCAAAAGTGTGGAGTCTCGTTTGATATTGGTGGCAATGCCTTGTGCGATGAGCTTACCATGAACCTTGTGTGATGACACCTAGAATTTGCCCCGTTGGTCCGATTGATTAAGTGATACAAGCTCTTGAAATGATCTTAGGCAACAATTTTGAAGAGTGAAATAATTTGACAATATACCTCTTTTGTGGCCAACCTTGTGAGATGTGTGAACTTTGCTTGAGCCCCCTTTGAGCCTTATCCCTTTTTTGGAAGAAACTTGAGCAAATGTGACCCCTCTTTATCCATTCACCCATAATTCTCATGAAGTGTGGTTTGTTTGAATAGCCAACTTAGGCCAAAAGCCTAAGTTTGAGGTGTGGTGGAAAGAGGAGGTAAATCAAGTAGTGTGAAGAAGTCCCCCTTGATCCATGGACTTGAAAAAGATGAACCCCTCCATATAAAAAAAAGGAAGAAGGAAAAGAAGAAAGCAAAAGAAAAAAAATGGAAAAAAAATTGTGAAATAAAGTTGTGAAAGTTGCAAAAGAAATGAGGTGTCCAGTAGTCCATGAGAAGTGAATAATGGGGTGAATTTTGAGCATGAGTGAAAATATTGAAGAAAAGGAAGAAAAATGATGTTCACACCACATTTCATGAGGATAGCAGCCACTGGGCCTAAATGACCATATCTTTACACCCAACCTCGTTACAAGCCTTGAAAATACCTTTTTTTTTATCTTGAGCAAGCTGAAACGGATGTTGATTGGAAAATAAAGGCAAACATATGGGTGAAGTCATGCATGTGTTCATCTTTGTGAGTGTATGAGTTGTATGTGATTTCGGAACTATAAATTGTTGAAGAACTGTGTGTGAATATGGAATCATCTTTATTGTGAGGGCATTTGATTACCTTTGTTGAGCTTGAACTTGCATTTGAAGCAATTATTGTGAACTTGATAAGCTTTGATAATGGTGAGTCACAACTTGAATCTTTGAGTGCACAATTGATCCTTGCATGAGTAAGTTGAGTCTTGTTGTATGCATTCATGATTGAGTCTTTTGTAGCACTGTTTGAGACATTCTTTTTGAACTGTTGAACTTGAAGTTTACTTGAGGACAAGCAAAAGTTTCAGTTGGGGGTGTTGATGAGTTCGCGATTGGGACTCATTTAGGGATTTGTTTATATAGATTTAGAGTCCTCAAATACTTATTTTGTGCCAATAACTAATGTAAAACCCTTGATTTTCAGAAATATGAATCGAGGAACAAAGCAATGACAATAACAATAAAAAGGAACAAAACAGGTTGAAAGGATGAAGAAAGGAAGCCTGGTGCTCGCCAAGTTCACTTGGCGAACCGCCGAATGGCTATCTAACCACCTAAAGTTCCAGTGTGCCAAGATCTGAGGGAAGAAACCAAGTCGGCGAGAGAAAGGAGTAGTCGGCGGATCGCCGAGTAGTTCTTCGATGCAGTGTTAGATCGCCCAAAGTTACAGACCTTGAGGATGCTGAATGCCAAGGCAGAAGGGCGATGGAAATGACTAAAGGGTGGCTCGCCGAGTGGTTCGGCGAGCTCGACTTACTTCACCGAGTGAATCTTTGCAGCATATTTTTGAAAACTATAAATACATTTTTGAACATTTAGTTTAGCATGAATCTTTTAATCAATTACTCTTTAGAATAATTTTTATTAAGTTTTTATCTCCGGAGACAATTTTCTCTGGTTTTTCCTAAGCTTTGAAGAATTGAAGAAATTCACTTTTGAGAAATTGGAAGTGGGTCTTTGAGAATCTTCAAATTGGAGCATTGTAAGGACGAAATCACTCTTACCCAATTGATGGATAATTAATTTGGTAACGGTTTTTACCTTTTTATGATGTCTAGCTAAAACCCCAATTCTTGGGGTGTGATTATGTGATTATGGCTGATTTAGCTTATGGGTATTGCTAATTGTTAGTTTAAATGCTATTTAAAAGTGAGTTTAATCATTAATTGTGGTTTAATTTAAGAATTGTAGTTGCAAATGCAGTTCTAACTTTGTGTTCTTGGCTTGCTCGAGAGAGAGATTTTAGAACTAAGATTTTTGATTGATGTTTTATGGGCATTGGGTTGACTTGGGTTCAACTCAAGAGAGTGAATCCTAAACCCTTTCCTACACATTCAGCTCAAGAGAGTGAATGGATTAAGGTGTGGGTTGCTTTTATTTTGCATGCTTGTTGATGTTCGAGAGAAATCAACTTGATTCGGGGTAAATTGTTCGAGAGAAAGTTTACCTCCTCTATAGCCTAGCCTACTCACTAATATCTAACTATTTTCTAATAGTTGCAATTACCCATTTATCTATATTAGCCTATAATCGAATCACATTCCAAGAACCCGTCTCATTTATTATTATTTCGTATTGATTGTGATCGTTGTTTGTAGTTGATAATCAAAATCAAAACCCCCATTTGAAATTCGTGTCCCTCCTTAATTTGAATGATGTCTTTATTCGATAATTTTTATTCCTATGACTGATTTGACCATGTTCATACTTCTAAATTGAATCTTAAACATGTACCGTTCCCAGTGGGATTCGACCCCAACTCATTTAGTTGGGTTTTATACTTATTTACGATCGTTGAACACCTAGAATTGGATGAGGTGTGCTTGAAATGTTAAATCATGCATCCACTCATAATGAGCCCTTGGCAATACTGTTGCCTTGATGTGGTCGTACTCTCTTTCAAACTTTCCACAATTCAAGTGGATCTTTTACTGTCAAGTATTCAACCTTCAAGCTTTTATCAAGATGATGATGAAGGAAAATCATAGTCTTTGATTTATCTTGACTTGATGCTTTATTTTCTTCAATTATACTATCACCTAGACCCTTAACGGTAAGGTGAATTTCAGTATCAAGTACCCATGACAAATAGTTCTTTCCAGAAATGTCAATTACCACAAATTCAAGCTTTGACAAATTTGACATGATGAAAACTATCATAAAATAATTGAGTTAATATAATGATGTTTGTTTCTTTATAATAAATGACAAATTAATATTTTAAATAATAAAGTATTATATGAGTATAAAATATATTATATGCATGAACATGGAATGTTATGAAAACATGTAAACTCATGAAGTATTGAAACGACAAATTCAATATATATATATATATATATTATTTTCTAATTATTCTACAATATTTATTACTAGTTTCAATAGATATTAACGCCAAAGTTTTGTAAGAATTTCAAGTCATATTAATACTAATATATTCTTCTTTATGACACACAAATATTTATCATAAATTTATGACAAGAAAATACTTACGAGTATTCTAACTAGCGTGTTATCATATTCCCTAGTAGAGGTGTTCACGGGTCGGTTTGGATCGGTTATTGGTCAAAACCAAAATCAAACCAACTTAGTCGGTTTTAAAATTATCAAAACCAAATCAAACCAAATATAATATACATTTATCAGTTTGGTGGTTATCGATTTCGGTTTGGTTTGGTTTGGTTATTCGGTTATTAACCATAAACAAAAACAAAAGAAACAATTCATTCAAAATGTGAAAAAGTGACAACAATCCATTCAAAACGAAAAATAGTTAGAATGACTTAAATTACTGAACTTTTGAGCACTAAATTTACTATCAATAAGCTTTAAAATTCACTATATTGGTCTAGAAGGAAGAGACAATAACATTTTCAGTCCCACAAAAAATTGTCATAGACACTCATATACATTAAATCAATAAGATAAATATTTTCATCTTGGACATTTTTGCTTTCAATAAGTAAATTATAAAGAAATTTTAATGAAAATACATATAAGATCTTTAAAGTTGTTTATAAAAACAATATATTAAGTATGTATATTAATAAAATATATGTATATAATTCATCGGTTCGGTTCGGTTATTTCTTCGGTTTTTTTGAATAAAACCATAACCAAACCAAATACTATCGGTTTTCAAAAATCTAAAACCAAACCAAACCAAACCCAAATAAAATTGGTTTTATTTTTATCGGTTTGGTTCGATTTTTCGGTTTGGATCGGTTTTTATCCAAACCGTGAACACCCCTATTCCCTAGTATTTGATTTAGAGTTATAAGTTAGTAGCATATATACAACATAAAAATATAAACCGGAAACGTATTAATGTTATGCCTAGTAAAGTATCATAATAATACCTAAAGCAAGTTATGTATGCAGTAATTAAATTGTAGATCAAAGACTTATGTAAGTCCTAGTTATTAGAGATGTTATAATCATATAAATGTATACTTGACTCGGAAAGAAAATTGATTAACTTTTAGGAAAAAAGATAATCCCAAATTAAGTAGGTCTCAATTGGTTAGACACTCATGTTGATAACGTGTTGTAAATGAGAGAAAAAAAGACAATTATACTAAACAAGAAAGGAAGACAAATGGTAATGAAAAGTATAGAGTAGAGAGTTTTATTTAATCTCTTCAAGTGTGTCTTTCTTAAGGGTGAAGAATACCCTTTTATAGGATGTAGAAATCATCTGTTTACAACCTTAAACCAAATACATTAGTATATTTTTAAGGCATACATTAAATAAATACATTACGTTAGGTTGTTGATGAAAAGAAACATCCACAATTAAATGGATTTGTAACAAATAAATTGTTTTTGATTTTTAAAATTATATGTAAAATAAATATTTTTAATTAATATTATGAATAAATAAAAGGGACAAAGGAAATAATACATAGGAACATAATTATAAATATTTATTTGTGTGGGCATACATCAAAATGATGCAATTTATCGTAGTTATGTAATTTGATAAATCTATATATAATATAAAGGAGAATCTTCATCCCGCTGATGTGGCATGCCTCAATGATCAGAAAAGGTACTTATCTATTTTCTTAGAATTTAGACATTTTTTTCTCTATTTTTTACACAATTGTATTATTAATAATTATTAACTACTGATAATTATACCTTCCTATAAATAAAGAATTCCAAAGGCTATCATTTTGCCGTTTTTAAATTGTACTCATTTGATTCCCTATAATCAATATTTACTTCCCCATAATTAGTGTGCTTAATTATGGAAAACATAGTTACATAATTTCATTAAAAAAAATACA
>JAJOOR010017643.1:0-29411 GCA_036250505.1 Solanum acaule
AAAAAAAAAAAAAAAAAAAAGCGTAAGACAAACCTATTTTAGAAAATGAAAAAAAATCACTTTCAAATAATTGACAAAATACCACAATTGTTTTGTCTTGCTATAAAACCCAGATATTTTTGAGACATGGGACCAAAATTATTAGGGAAAAAGAGAAAGGCAACCAATAGATAAAGAAAATCGTGAGGCATGCTTATCCACAAGTGTGCATTGTGCACATATATATAAAAGAAAGAAAAAGTAGTCCATAAAGAATATAATTTTTTATCACTATATAGTAGACTCTTGGAAACCAAAAGTATTTTGTAATTTTTGTATTTTTTTATTCATTTATTGATTTTATATTTTATATATTTTAAGACATGAAAATATTTTAAAATCATGATAATTAATAACAAAAAACATTTAAAAAACATATTAATTTTTTTTTATTGATTTTCAAAATATTATTGGTGCCACACAAATTGGTAGGGGTGTCAATGGTATGGTTCGGTCGGTTATTTTTTAAAAATTATACCATCCCAATATTTTGGTTATTTTATAATATATAACCAAAATTAGATTTTTTAAAACCATCTCAATCATATCGGTTTTTCTTCGATATCGGTACGGTTTGGTTAATTTTTTATTTTTTTAACTTTTAAAATATCATCTCAAAATATACTACCATTAAAATAATTCTTTCGCAAATATGTTTTTGAAGAAACACTTTAATTCTTTATCAAGAAGACAAAAATGTAAAACCTTGTTGTTGAGTTGTTTGATTTTAAACATTTTAATAGGAGTGTTTGCATAGATTTTGTTGTATTGTTTGATAGAGTATTTATTACATTATCTTTTAATTTTAAACTTAATTAAGTAAAGGTCGATTAAAGAGCAAAGACCCCAAGTTGTTTAGTAGCACAAATTTACTGTTTATTAAATTTAACATATTAATAGCACAAATTTACTGTTTATTAAATTTAACATATTGTTAATATATAAAATATATTTACATACATGTAAGGTTATTCGGTTCGGTTCGGAAATTTTTCGGTTTTTTTTCATAAATTAAAAAGACCATCCCAATTGTTCGGGATGGTTATACATTTAAATAAAAGTCCACGGTTTTATTGAAAACATAACATAAATTGGTTCGATTCGATTAGGTTTGGTCGGTTTTTCATATTCTTTTGACACCAAAGAGTAACATACATTATTTGCAAATGATGTCAAAAGTACGATAAATCACAATATTTAACAACTGTAAAATATTTAAAAGACATATAAAAATTGAGTTAAGGGTCAAAATCCCACCTAAATTATCTCACGTTATTGAGTTTTCTACTTGAACTATTGAGAGTTGAGATTTCTATTTGAATGATTACTTAATCATTAGCGAAACATACCTAGAAGTTGACAAGACCAAATGTTTGTCTAGAATTACTTGTAAGTGCATATCCATAAAATTTTCGTCCACCTACTATATTTACTAACTTTATTTGTAGACACGTTAATTTTCTTAAATATTTTTTGATTGACTTCTTTAGAACTCTAAACGGTCTCTCCTTGCAAGTCGGAGGTATCGGTATCACGGTATAGGTGTGATCACGGCTAAGAAGGTGGAGAAAAAAATGGTGGATGTCACGGTTGAGATTAATTAATTTATACTATGATAGTTTTAACCTTTAATCTTAACTTTACATTTAACCTAATACTAATTTATTTAGATTTTCCATAGTGGAATTATTTTTCCACGTGGCATAATATTTAAATAAAGCAAGAGTGTACATACATCATTAGAAATTAGTCGAAGTGTGTTTCACTAACTATTTGGTGATAGTTCAAGTGAGAAACTTGCATTCTCAATTGTTCAAGTATGAAACTCAAAAAACTCAATACTTTAGATGTATTTTTTTACCTTTACTTTAAAAAATTTGATTGACTCTTGAAATTTTTATTTGTGTCATATAAATTGTGACAAGGAAGGAATGTATTATTTCAAAATTATGTAAAAATTATCATAAAGTAAAATAATTACCAGCTAAAACATTTAAAGAAGTAGTTTGAATGATTCTCCAAATTTCATCAGTAACACATAAATTGACACAAAAAAATATATATTAGACATGTGTTGTTACGAACTCAAATATTTTATATATATATATATATATATATATCGGTTAACTACTTTATATTTCAGGGCACTATATCAAGTCATAATAAAAAGTTACTTTCTTAATTTTAATTTAATTGTTATAATTTTAAGTTTCACGCGTTCTAAAAATAAGTTTAAAGTCATCATTGTATTAATTCATATTTAATGTTTTATTAAAGTCAAATTTTCAATAAATAATCATAAATTAATTTATTTAGATTAATTAATTTGATCACTGAACATGAATTATTACATAATTTTCTTATATTGATCAAATTCATACTTTCAAAACTAATAACTCATAAGGATAAAATAGAAAAATATAGTAGTATTATTTATGTATTTATTTTTTGAAATGATAAATACTAAGCAATATTTACTTTAATAAGGATGACTGCTATTATTGTAATATTATGATATAAGAACTTTATACAGGGCTGCAAAAAAATAAAAGCAAATAATGAAAGACCAATGTCTCTTTCACTAATTACTAAAAATGAAGTCTTTCTTTATTAAAAAAATAATATTTTTTTTGGGTCAATGATTTCCCTTTACAGTTGCCTTTCTTTTTTTTCCCTAAAATTTTAACAAGTGTGAAAAATCTTTATATATCATGTATTGCCTTGCCTTGCCTAGATCACCATAAAATTTTCATTAAGAAAATGTATGCATATCTGAAAAATTATATCATCTTTATTTAAGGAAAAATTTGTGAAAAATATCCATCTACTATATGAAATATCTTAATTCACATAGTCACGTTGATTATATTTTTGGGGGCATCCGTACACTAGTGTTAGAAAATCGTTTCGCATATTTCCTTAACCCTTGTGGATCTGCAACCTAAAGTATAACGAAGGACAATTCTAACCCTTAAGTCAAAATAGAGAAGTAAATTTGTTTTTTTTTTCCAAATTATTTTATGAAACAATTTTGTGGTTGGAGCTAACTTGAGTGCACCTCAACTAATTGTTCAACTGGTTATCTGATACCTCTCATAAGCACAGGTATCGGGTAATTCAATCCACAAGGATTTTGACAGATATGAAGAAATCACCTTGAAGTTTGAATCTGAAACCTTATGATTATCAACCTAGTTTACTGACCGCTAAGTTACACTCTTGAACGCCATTTATATCGACATGATTAGGGTTTAATTGCCTCCAAGAATCTAATTGAAATTGAATACGTCTTGTAGAGTCTTACCAAATTTTGATACCTACATATATATTCCTAATTTGCAGGAGATGCATGGCTACAAGAAGGCGGCCACAACCCAGGCCACCCATAAAAACTAAACCACCACAAAACAACAATTTCAAAGACAAGAAAGAGAATAAGATGATAGAGGAGAAGAGTAACATAAAGCTCCAACAAGATAATTCCATGGTCAAAGCAAATTGTGTTAGGTTCCCTGATTTTCTTTCCTTATTTGAAGTTAATTTTTTTCCTTAAAGAAAAGTCAAAGTATTGTCATAAATACTTGAACTTTTTTTTTAAAACAAAATATAATTTTCTTTTATATTTGGTTTATTCTTTCCTTAGAGGAAATGTTTGGAATTCTATAAATTGAAGACCCCTCTTTTCATATAAAAAATAATAATAAAATCCACAATGTAGTCATTTAGAGAGTCTTGTTTATGGGGAGATTTTCTCCTAAACATATATTTTTTTTTTCAATATTAGTTTTATAATATGTAGGTCACTTGACCAAACTATATTAATAATATATAAGCGACCTAACTATATTAATAATATATCTTTTAGTATAGTTTTATTTGTCATCTAATTTATCGTCATATGATTTGCAAATTATAAGCTTCCGCATGACGTCCTAATCACTTTCGAACCCAACAGGTTGTATCAGAGCACATGGTTCAGTGATCTAATAGTTGAACAAGATTGAAGACAAGTTTAAGTGGTTTTAAATCAAATTGCAATCAACGTGATGATAATGAAGATTTTTGTGCTACTACATGTGAAGAAAATTTTCAAATATATTTTCAACAATCTTGCTGCTCTATCCTTTAAAACAAAATCAACTTTCAACCCCAACAAACTTTTAATGCTCGGTTTCCACTTTTAACTCATGTATCTGTATTTTTAACGCATGATCTCTACTTTTAATTCATGCATCTTACTTTTAACGCATGAGCTCCACTTTCAACTCATGCATATTGGTTTTAACGCATGAGCTTCACTTTCAACCCTGCTTATAACTTTTAACACATGGTTCCAATTTTTTAACTCATATCAATTTTTAAATCATGGTAAGCAGGAGTGATACATGAAGATTGTATGAAGGACAAAATTATCAAGCATATGAAGAAGACGGATCAAGTTTTGTCAAGAAAATCCAGCCAAAAGGGGAGATTTGTTAGGATTTTGCCCTGATTTTCTTTCCTTATTTGAAGTTTATTTTTTTCCTTAAAGAAAAGTCAAAGTATTATCATAAATGCTTGAACTTTTTATGAAAAGAAAATAAAATTTTCTTTCATATTTGGTTTATTCTTTCCTTAGAGGTAATGTTTGGAATCCTATAAATTGAAGACCCCTCTTCTCATATCAAAAACAATAATAAAATCCAAAATGTAGTCATTTAGAGAGTCTTGTTTATGGGGAGATTTTCTCCTAAACATATTTATGTTTTTCAATATTAGTTTTATAATATGTAGGTCGTTTGACCAAGCTATAATAATAATATATAAGCAACCTAACTATATTAATATTATAATTTTTGGTATAATTTTATTCATCTAATTTATCTTCATATGATTTGTAAATTATAAGCTTCCGCATGACGTCCTAATCACTTTCGAACCCAACAAATTGATCTCTAGGATTAATAAGTTAATTATTTGTACTTGGTCTAAAGTTGGTTAATGTACAAAATGCTTTTGTTATTAGGGAAACTAGTATTAGAAAAAGTGGTCCATTAGTTTCCTACCAACATATGAAAAGTACTTTGCACTTAGGGTGAAATTCACAAATAGGCACCTTTGAGCTCCCTCTTTTGAATAAATGACAATGGACACTATAGGGGTCGCCTCCCACTATAGTGGACTATCCGAACTTCAGAGACTCGAAAATCTCCAAAAATTCAATTTTTCACAACATACCGCCTTTCCTTGACGTCCCAAACTATTCCCTTCATGTTGAATCAATTTCGAGAGTTTTACTAACTCGAATTTGATTCCGTGAAGCTCTACGGGTTCCTTAATGTCTTGTGTACAAGAAAATATCAACCAAACCTAAACCTTACTGCCCACCCATTCCTGAATGGCCCTAGACCGCACCTAACCTAGATTTCCTCTGATACTAGTCTAGCCTAAAAAATTTTAAGTCACTATCCGAAATGTTTTCTGGCTCGAATTTTTTCACCATTGGCCTTGTCATAACGATCGGAATGAGTAGTTGCAATAGATACCAATTTACTCATCACTCATCTCTGAGTAGTTAAAAAAGAAAACCTGGGCAAGAAATAGAAAAGAGGGTTGTACCTGAATCCTCAAACAATTGAGGATACTTGTCTTGCATGTCCGTCTCGGTCCCCAAGTAGCCTCCTCAATCGGACGATGTTCCCACTGAACCTTTACCGATTCGATCTCTTGTCCTCAACTTCTGTCGCTTTTCTGGAAAAACAATTGCGGAAAAAAAACACTGGCTGTCCCTTTTCTATCATTTTTTTTATAAAAAGGCAACGTTATTCATTGCTTAAGAAGAAAAGATTATTATTTTTACAAAAAGGAAGAAACGATACAGTCTGTTGCTTTTTGAAAAGCCATTAGGACAAATGCGAAGAAACTGACTACTTCACTTTTCCATTATTGTTAGCTAAAAAAACACATCGTCCGTTGCTTTTGACCGTCATTTTTTTGAACCAGTAGTGATTATCTATTGATTTTTGAGTTATAAATTGCTTTTCCCCGAGAATTTCTTGATTATCATGAAAGAAGAAAAAATCTTATTTTCTCTCCCATTTGTTCAAAATTATGAGTATATCCATTGTATCGTGCGCTCGTGCATCCATATTAACCAAAGCCTATATGTAACATTAAAAGGAGCTTTGGAGGGTCTAATTAATTATAAAGAATAAAAAATGTTTCCTCATATGTTCGATGGTTAATTGAATAATGGATTCCTATGTGGTTTATAAACTATTAAGTTGAGAAGGATTTTACCTATAAATACTTAAAGGGTAACGACTCCAATTTTTCTTGTCAACAAAAAAATCAATAATGAATTCAAGAACTCAATAGAATTTAATACATATCAACGTATTGGTCTCTCATTTCTCATATGAGAACATACTAATCTCTCATGTAAACACTTACTTGACAGCCAAAAACCTAACCTCCTGGCCTCAAAATTTTTAATCCTTCATCAAAAAGCTCCAAGAAAGGAATAAATCAGATATTTGTGGAAATAGTTGCATGGGACCAATATTATTATTATTATAGAAAAAGAGAAAGGCAACCAATTGATAGATAAAGAAAATCGTGAAACATGCTTATCCACTAGTACGCACATATAAAAATAAACAAAGAAAAAGTAGTCAAAAAAGAATATACTTTTCACTACTATATTATATACTCGCTGGAAGCACACATCCTTTGTAGGGATGACAGTGGGGCGGTTCGGGGCGGGGTGGGTTGAGTTTAACCTGCAAAAATTTTAATTCGTCCCGCCCCGTCTCGCATAATATTTTTTTCATTTTCAACCCGCTCCACCCCGCCCCGTATTGATCCACTCCACATAATTTTTTTAATATTTTCTTTTTCTAGTTAAGTTTGATACTAAAAATAAAATTAATGAATGAGTTACTAAAGGATTCCTTTGTTGGTGTCAAGTCAACTTTTAGTCTAAGAGTATTTTTGAGTTTTTATAATTTTTCTATTTTAGTTTTATATATATTTAAAAATTACGTTATAAATATTATAAATGACGATAGTCAACAACTACAAGTATTATAAAAGATATAGAAAAAGTTTGATTGACTCTCCAAATTCTAAGAACGTTGACCTAACATAAATTGAGATGTATTGAATCAGGGACGTTGACAGCACCATAGTCGTAGTGAAAAGTTACATGTCGTTGTTTTTTTAACTAACAAAAGTAAGTCTTTCTTTATAATTCTTCTTTTTTTTTTATTTTTTTTTATTTTTGGGGGTCTATGATTGCCCTATACTGTTGGCCTTTCACTTTTAATTTCCCTAATAATTTTGATAACAGTTGGAAATATTTCTCTATATATATTACGTCTTCCTCTCATTTATTTTCCAAGAAGATTTCAAAAACTCTTTGATAATGGCTTTTTCAGGTAGCTTAGTGCTCAAAACCATGCTAACATTTCCCACCTTCAAGCCATGTCCACTCAAGACAATAATAGCCATGTGAGTTAACAACTATACCATCTTAGATATTTTCTATCATCTTTATTTAATGAAAAATTCGTGAAAAATATCCGTCTACTATATGAAATCATCTATGAATTTGAACTTGAAACCTTTATAATTATGAATCTAGTTAATTGACCATTAAGTTACACTCTTGAATGCCCTTTTTTGTAAAGTATTTTAACATGTTAAATTCATGTTGGAGCTCCATAATTTGGCGGAGGCAATTCGTTAACATGATATTTGGTATATAGTAGATTCATGTGATATATTTCTAATTGATACTATTGCTCCTTGAATTTGTTGTGTATGATTTGCAGGAGATGCATGGCTACAACAAGGAGGCCACCACCAAGGCCACCCATAAAAACTAAACCACCACAAAATAATAATTTCAAAGACAAGAAAGAGAATGTGATGATAGAGGAGAAGAGTAACAAAAAGCTCCAACAAGATAATTCCGTGGTCAAAGCAAATTAATCTCTAGGAATCTTGTTGTTAAAGATCATAATAAGTTATTTGTACTTGGTCTAAAGTTGGTCAAAGTATAAATGCAATCTGTAGTTATTAGGGAAACTAGTTGCAACAAAGTGCTCCATTAGTTTATTCCTACCAACATATGTAAAGTAGTACGTATATATGTATGATATTTTATTTACAAGTAGACACTTTTCAGCTCCTCTTTTGAATATAACCAATTCTGAAATCTATGAAATTGGTTATTTCTCAGAAATAGAAGCCGAAAAGTGACAAGTGAACACTATTTCTATCGTGCTTGTATTGTCCTTTAGGTTACTTTTTTTGTTTGGTTATCCTGTTAGGGATCGTTTGGTTCATTTACAAATTATGCAAGGATTGTTTTATATACCCTCTCTTTCTCAGTTTATATGACTTGCTTTCCTTTTTAGTCAAACTCTTAAAAAATGATACATTTTTATATTAAATAACAATCTAACTTTAAAATGTCAATTTTATCCTTAGTGAAATGATTTATAGTCACACAAATTTCTATCACTTATTTTAGACCACAAGTATTAAAAGTCTTTCTTTCTTTCTTAATTTTTGTGCCGAGTCAAATTAGCTCATATAAAATGGGATGGAGGGAGTATATGAATTGTGATGTAGACCGCTACGTGCTACTTTGAATGTTGCATATATGTAAAATGTAAGTGAAGTTTAGAGTAATTAGTCCACAACATGTAAGGGTTTAGGGTAGAGTAGCCTCCAATAATCCTAACTGCAATCGAACACGTCTTGTAGAGCCCCACAAAATTGATGTGTACAAATTCCCCCTACCTCAAGGTTTGTTGGAGAGTGGACTTAATGAAACTCAAAGATGAGGTTTGAAGTACTCATCCATCCACCTTTACAGTTTTGTGACTTCAGATTTATAGATTTAATTTGTGAGAGAAGAGATGAAGGACATCTAGATTTGGTCCCATAGGGTATGAAAAAATAAGAATATTTTATTGATAAATAGTGCGGGTACGATTCTGTTTGTTCTCTTGATTCTTTTCTTTGATTTCTCCGTGATTCGAGGGCAATTAGCAGTGTATTTCTCAAACATATGAGGTCACATCTTGATCTCTGTGTAAATATTCTATGAATTTATAGATTTTTTTAGATGCATATCTTAAGGAAATATAATATCCTTTATATAGGCATAAGTTATGGCTTAGGGTAGAGTAGCCTACAAGAATCCTAAGTGGAATCAAAGACTTCTTGTAGAGTCCAATAAAAATTTAATGTCTACAAATGAGTATTATGTATTAAACGTATTCATGGTGCAAGTTATGATACATGACAGGCAATTATCCTTTTTTTAATACTTCAAGAACTAGTGTTTAAAAGATAAAATATCTTGGCAAGACTTGAAGTATGAGACATTTGGAATCATTTAAAATTTATTGGATATAAATTCATAAAATAATTTGGCTTATATTAAATTCAAGATATATTAGTCCAAATAAATATTGTTGATTAATATAATTGAATCAATTATTTAAGTCCAATAAATATGAATTTAATTAAAGTCCAATTCCATTGGACCAATCCATTGATTATGGCTACTTATGATGAGTCCACTTTACTAAAACTCAGTATGTCATGTCACTTAAATATGATATGACGAAGGGAAACCTGTTTTCATCATAACTCCTCAATTCTACAACTATAAATAGGGGTCTCATAATTCAAAAAAAAAAAAAGCACCAGAATTCTAATGAAAAGCTAGAGAGAGCTCGTGGATAAATGCCATAAATTTCTCTACAAGTTACAAGTTCAAAAATTCAAGCACTCAAGTATAAAAAAAAAATCCGGACAGTGAAGTCCGTATCCGGTCCGCGTCGCGGGCCTGGTAAAAAAAAACAGAAAAAAAAAAGTATTTTTTCATGAGTAGGAGCACACTTAGCCCAACCCAAAAATATAATAATTCTTTCTTTCACTCACTAGCATATGTTATTGCACTGGGGACATTGCCATGTTTTAAGTGTGGGGTGGGGGAATAAATTTCTAGTTTTTACTGTTTTATGAGTCTTTTCTTTTTTTTAGGATGGGTTCCTTGGCTTTTGTTTTCGGTTCTTTTCCTAAGGATAGTCCCTTTGAACCGAGTGTCTTTTATTTTTTTAGGAAGTAAATTTATTTTTATTATTTTTTTGGAGAAAAAAGAAAAGACCCTTTTGATTTATGTGATACTTGCTATTTGGGCCTAATTTTGAGTAGTACTTTCTTGTGAATGCTTGATTGCTGGTGAAATTGCAAACTTTTTGACATCTAGGCTCATGGTTGTGACTTTGTATATAGCTTATTTTATTTTGTAGTTTGTTATGATCTTGTCTCTATTAGAAGTGGAATTGATCCACTTGATTGATACTTGTGCCATGTGTGGTGAGAAATCATAGGGCATCAAAGTATAAAGTTGTCAATACTTTTTAGGGTTCTTTTCTCCTTCTTTCTTTTCTTAGAGATTGGTGGCTAAACGCCCTTGTTCTGGGGCTGTAGCTACGGATTGATTGTTGAATATTGAAGGTTTTGAATTAATTCTTGGTTATCATTATAAGTTACTTTTATATTCTTGTTTTAGTATTTCATGCTTGATCACCATAGAAATAAATCTGTTGTCTATTCTTAAAATTGAGAGAGGAGAGGGTAGATAGACCAAAGAATATAGAAAGCTCGATCAACCATTGAGTTAATGTGTGTTCAGGAGTGACGCCCGGACGAACAACTTACTTGGTTACAAAACAAGATGAAATATAAATGATCGCCAATTAGGCCTGTCTATCCTCGCTCAACGATGTAGATAGAACAACTAATTGGAGTAGGCGACTGGAGGTCGAGAGACCCAACACATACAATTAACCCTGTAAATCAGTAACTTGATAACCGAAATTAGTTCATTGCCTGAAATAAGATACATGAAATCCGATATATACTGCAGCGCTGAAATTATCCCAATCACTATAAGTAATATTATTATTTCATTCTTGCATTCTTTTCTTTACAAATAACTATCAAATGCTTTTGGCACTCTTAAATAAATAATTAGACTAGTATAATTTAGTAAAAATAGTTAATTGACAAGTCCTTTGGGTTCGATAATTTGATTCTTTCAAGAGCCACCATATTACTTGCGCGACCACGTACACTTGCGTGTGCAATTAGGAGCAACAAGTTTTTCGCGTCGCTATCGGGGACTTAGAAATTAACTATTCTTCCAGGTTATACATTTTCTTTTTATTTTTTTATTTTATTTTATTTTTCTGAACAATTACTTATTATTTTTTCTTTCTTTGAATAATTTGGTACTCTTATTGATATGGATGATTGGGATAAACTGTTGTTGGGTGATGAGAATACTTATAAAAATCCTTATAATTTTTGTAACAGACACCACTTGGATATCGAGTGTCCTATATGTCATATATGTGGTCGTCAATATATTCATGGAATGGTTTTCCTAAATCTTATTCCCTTCCCCCAAACCCCTATTATGATTCTTCTGTTATTTGTGATGTTGGCATGGGCGATGAAGTGGAGAATGCAAAACAAGAGGCGCGCAATGTGAATTCATTTATGGAATGTACGAACATGCTGGACAAAGTTGATTAAAGAATCACCGAACAAATATATGAATGCGAGGAAGAGCGATAAAAAATCATGAAACTGCGGGATGAACTTGACGCTATTCAATTAGAAATTACAGTCCAAGCTAAATTAGAAGAGATTGAAGCCCAACAAGGAGAAAGTTGTGGAGAAACAGAGATAGTGAACCAATCTTGGCTACAAGAACAAACTCAACTTCTAAAGTTTCAAGAGTCTATTTGTGATGGTCTGACATACATGACAACCCAACTAATTGAAGGAAGAGTGGAGCTCACACAAGAAATAGATCAATTTGGCTCAGATATTCATGACTTGGAGGCTGACTTGAACAAAAAGATTGAGGCGTTTGAAGCCCAATTATCAATTGTCGTGGATGATAACCAACTAGTGGAGAAAAAAGAGGAATTCCAACCATTCAACTACACCTTATTCCTTAATACCGATGTGGAGAAAGAGTACAAAAGTGAGAATGTTGTAAAAAATGCTGCTTTGGAGTTGAAGCAACTTGAATCTCATTCAAAATACTTTTTTATAAAATTTGAACTAATGGATGAGTGTATAGATAAGGTACAAGGTCCCTACATCTTAAAGTTTTTTAGTCCACGTAGACAAAACGACATTCCTCACCTAAGGACCAAGAAGTACAAGGTGCAACATCTATTACTTGGTTCCTTTATCTTTATACCACCGCCTCTTGAGCGAAACAAAAAAATAGATGCAAAGTTAGGGGTACAATTCATAAGTTCAAAGTGGAAAGAAAAGTATTGAATTTACTTGTGTCATGCCGCGACGTTAAATTAGGCGCTTATTGGGAGACAACCCAATTTATAGTGTAACTTCTTTTTTTTTTTTTTTTCTAGTGTCATATTTTTGTGTTGTTTTTACAGGTTTTAGAGAAGTCTGAGTATCCGAAATTTGGAGCTAAGGAGCACGTTTGAACTTAAGTGTGGGGTGACAACCGTTGATGAAAATTAAGAGAACATGCTACTAGCTAGGCCTAAAGGCCTCAGGGAGTTTTCCTAACCCTTGTTTTTAATTTTATTTGATGCTTTGGAGACATAGCATATTTTTAAGTGTGGGGTGAAGGAATGAATTTCCAGTTTCTTCTATTTTATTGAGTCTTTTATTTTTTTAGGATGGGTTCGTTGGGTTTTGTTTTCGATTCTTTTCCTGAGGATAGTCCCTTTGAACCGAGTGTCTTTTATTTTTTTTAGGAATAATTCTTCTTTTAATCTTTTTGTTTCGAGAAAAGTAAAAACCCTTTTGAGTGGTGTGATACTTGCTTTATAGGCCTAATTTTTGAGTAGTACTTTCTTGTGAATGCTTCATTAATAAGAAAATTGCAGGCTCTTTGACACCTAAGCTCATGGTTGTGACTTTATATATAGCTTAATTTATTTTTTAGTTTGTTAGTATTTTGTCTCTCTTAGAAGTGGAATTGATCCATCTTGATTGATACTTGTGCCATGTGTAGTGAGAATTTGTTTATTCCATGTTTTGCATCTTAGTCTAGAACTTGCCCTGCATGTTATTAAAGCAAAATAAAAAGTGTTGCTTTGTTTAGGAGATGATAATATGGTTTCTTTGATTTGTCTTGTAAATTTTAGCCTTTTCAGTTATTATATCACTAGTTAGCCCTTTTGAGTTTGTAGCCTTATGTTTGTAGTCATATTTTGCCTTTAACTTTTTGCACCTTGCTTCCTTGAGCATTATAGCATAGACTTATTCTAATTACCAATTCCGAGAAAAAGGGATGGTTGAGTGGAAAGGTAATCAATGATAGCTACAAAGTGCTTAAAATGCCCTGTTTGAAAGAATGTGATGTGAAAAAAATATGAACAAAAGAATGTGACATAAAAAAAAAATCCTTTGAAAAAAAATAGAGAAAAAATTGATTGAAACAGTTTTGAGATGATGAGAATTACATGTGAAATTATTGTTGAAGAAGGGGCTGAAAATAATGAGAAGAAAATAATGGGTGATGAAGTCTAAAATTCCAAAGTGCTTAAGGAAGTGTAAGTCACTATTATATAGTTTTCTTACCCGTCCCTAGCCTACATTACAACCCGTTAAAGTCCTATTTGATTCTATTCAAGCATGCTTAATTAGTGGAGATGTATATAATGGGCAAGCCTATGGTTCTTTGTGCATACATGCAAATTTTATTTCTGAGTGTGAGTTGTTCTTTGATACCAAGTCCTTAATTTATATTCAATCTTCTAAATTGGACTACAACAAAAAGGCTTATTAAGGACCAAAATATAGTGACAAGTTATAAATATGTTCCCTAAAATATACTTATAAGGATGATATTATTTACTAGACTCTATTTGACCATATTATTTTCTAATAACAAATAAACTCGTCCCTAAACGAAATTTTCAAAGGGAACTACAAGGAAGAGCGGGAACTAAAAGGCTCTAAAAAAATTTCTTTCTCTATAGTAATAACCTAAAACCCCCAAATACATTGATAAAGGTATTAGATTTTTCTTTCTCTCTCTAGCAATATGCCAAAATCGCTGAAGCTGAAGTAACTTTAATTTTTTTTTCTATCTCACCAAAATCGCTCTGCATAGCTCTGAAGTCTCCTTACTCTTGAATCTTGAAGGCATTATTGGCAGAAAAATCTCCTAAATCTTGAAGCTTGAAGGCATTATTGAAAGGAAAACGTTTCACCTACAACTTGTATCTACATCTAAAGTAAGTTTATTCCTCCTGATTCATCTCCCCCATCTTCTTTTTCTATAAATCTGTCATTTTTCTTTCTGCTGGTCTAATTTTATGTGATTGGGCTTTTATAAATAGTCATTGTTATTGTGTAAGGACTGAAAATGATAGTTTTATAGGTAAGGCTTTGGGTTGAGGTTCAAAGAGGAGATATTTGAGAGTTTATTTAAGATTTTTTCTGTTAGGGTTGTATAATTGCTAGGGCTTCCAAGAAATTTTGGTAAGGCTGACATTGCAAAAAAATAATTCTATCAGGTGATGAATATGTAGAATATTTTTACCATTAGTGTCTTTAATTCAGTTCCCAGTTTATGTGCTCTGAATTTGAATGGGTTTTTTTTTTATTGTATAGCTATTGTATTCAATTTTTAAGTATAATGTGACACTAAAAATATTAGACGAGAAAGAAACGAAATTGTGAATGAGCATTGATAAAGCATCTGATTATAGTTTCCTTTTTTTGGTGTTTCAAATGTTGTTTTAATTGTTATTTTCTACTACAACTAGTGCTGCATATTGGTTTCTAAAGTTACTACTTGTGGCACATTTTTGAAATCTTAAGCTACTTGGAAATATGTGGTTGTTTTTCATTGTTGTTTTGGTTGTTGTTGTTTTCAATTAGATGCTAGATGTTTTACTGAAATTTTTTGGATCCTCGTGTAGTTTGATAAAAAAATTGTTGGAGATGGCGTTGATAAGTTTAGCTTTGTGAAACCTGAAAAGGTCATTAGTTCACGTGGATGAAAAATTAAACTTTAGATCCGTTAAGTTTAACTCGCAGTGTGTAGTGTTCTGAACTATTGTTATTGAGTTGGAATGTTTTTCACAACTCTTTGTAGCCTTGAAACATAAATTTATGAATAACATTTAAGCATATTGTCATAAATAGATATGATATGAAGGAATTTAATAAATCAACAAATCATTATCGTCTTGTTGTTGTTTTTCTTGATAAATCTAGACTATTCTGTCGCCTTTATTTGAAGTTCACTAGTAGGTTTAAGATGTCGCGTCTGTGAAGACCTTCTAGTTTTATTATATATAGCAGCACATATTCAATTAAAAGAAAATATGTTATTAGTTCATTTTAGATTATTTTTTTTAATTATTAGGATGATTTGACTAGTTTAATAGAAAGTAATGTTCATCTTAGTAAATTTGTTATCCTAAAGTATGATTGATCTAACTCTTATATACAATCCAAGGTTATGGCACCAAGTAAGCAATGGATGCAACTTGTTGATGATCGACTTAATGAGGCCTACTTTATCGGGGTGGAAATTTTTTTAAATTATTCTTTTCAACGGACAGGAGAAATGTATGAAATACGATGTCCGTGTGTCAAATGTTGTAATACCACATTAAGAACATGTGAGACAGTCAGAACACATTTGAAAGTATATGGAATAATTAAAATTTATACCTTTTGGTATCATCATAGGGAAGTCTTAGGTGAGCCAGAATCACAATGTGAAGATGGAGATGATAATGAAGTAGCAATACGAGAAATTTTGAGAGATTTATATCCTAATCATTTTGAACACACTTTAGATGTTGATTGTGATGATTCACTTGAAGAGGAACCAAATGTTGAAGCCAAAAAGTTTTATAGCCTATTGGGAGACTTTGAAAAGCCACTGTATCAAGGTTCAAAAATTTCAAAACTTTCAACTTTGATTAAGTTGCTTCACATAAAAAGTATAGGTCGTTGGAGTAATGAGTCATTTACAATGTTGTTAAAAATGTTAAAAGAGGAGTTGTTGCCAGATGAAGCCGATTTGCCAAATACATATTATGGGGCAAAGAAGGTAATTCGAAATCTTGGGCTTTCCTACAAAAGAATTGATGCTTGTGGAAATGATTGCATGTTATATTGGAAGGAGAATAACTTACTTGATTCTTGTATAGTTTGTGGTGAATCTAGATGGAAAGTCGATAAACGTAACGGGGAAGCAAAGAACAAAAAGGGTAAAAAGGTTGCATCAAAGATTTTACGTTATTTTCCATTAAAACCTAGGCTTCAAAGGTTATTTATGTCTTCAAAGACATCCTCTCTAATGACATGGCATCATGACGAAAGAGTAGATGATGGAATAATGAGGCTCCCAACTGATTCAATGGCATGGAAATCATTTGATGAACTTCATCCTTCATTTGAAGATGAGCCTCGTAATGTTCGACTTGGACTTGCGAGTGATGGTTTTCAACCATTTCGGAATGCAAAAACCTCATATAGCATTTGGCTGGTGGTACTTATTCCGTATAACTTACCACCTTGGTTGTCTATGAAACAATAAAACTTTATCATGTCCATGCTTATTCTTGGTCCAGATAGTCCAAGTGATGCAATTGACACATATCTTCAACCCTTAATAGAAGAATTGAAGGAGTTGGTATTGAGACCTTTGATGCATCAACCAAACATAATTTTAAGCTACATGCTTCTTTGTTATGGACCATCAATGACTTTCCAGCATATGGAAATTTATCTAGATGGAGTACCAAAGGAAAATTGGCATGCACATGTTGCAACAAAGATACTTCCTCAATTAGATTGGCCAATTGTAAGAAACAATGTTTTATGGGTCATCATCATTATCTTCCTCGTAATCACAAATGGAGGAATGATAAGAAGTCCTTTGATGGTACAGAAGAGAAGAGGCTCCCACCGAAAAAACATTATAGTATTGAGATTCTTCATCAAGTTCGAGATCTTGAAAGGTTGCAGTTAACAAAGGAACCAAAGAAAAGAATCAAAATATCACATGATAGTCGAAAAGATAATTGGAACAAGAAGAGTATCTTTTTTGAACTTCCATATTGGGAGTCTCTTTTGTTGTGACATAATTTGGATGTTATGCATATTGAGAAAAGTATATGTGATAATATTTTGGGGAGAATTATGAATGCCAAAGGAAAGACCAAGGACACTATTAATACTCGGCTAGATTTGAAAGAAATGAATATAAGGCCGGAGTTGCATCCTATCCAGAAAGGTGAAAAATATGAAGTTCCAACTGCATGTTACACCTTATCTCCACAAGAAAATCACAATTTCTGCCTGTTTTTGAAGAATTTAAAGGTTCCAAATGGATTTTCATCTAATATTTCTCTGTGTGTTAACTTGAAAGATCACAAAATTTCTGGTTTAAAGAGTCATGATTGCCATGTTCTTCTCCAACATTTACTCACTCTTGCACTACGTGGTATGTTGTCCAAAGAAGTGTGTGAACCACTAATTGAATTGTCTTTATTTTTTAATATGATTGGAACTAAGTTATTAAGGATTGATGACTTGGAGCAGGTTGAGGCTCAAATTCCTATAACTCTTTGCAAGTTAGAAAAGGTATTTCCACCTTCATTGTTTGATGTGTCATGGTGCACTTGCCTAGTCACTTATCTAATGAAGCTATGCTTGGTGGACTTGTCCAGTATCGATGGATGTATCCTATAGAACGATGGTTATATTATTTGAAATCTCTCATCGGTAATAGGGCTTGGCCAAAAGGTTGTATTGCAGAGGGTTACATTGCAAATGAATGTATGAATTTATGTTCAAGAAATCTACAGACAATTGGCACAAAATTTAATAGGCTAGAACGAAACCATGATGGTGGTCTGAAAAAATCGGATGGAGGATTATCTCTATTTTGTCAATCTGGAAAAACATTGGGGGCTCCAAAACAGCGTGATCTTGAAGCAAATGAATTAGAGCAAGCACATATATACATACTAAAGAATTGCGATGAAGTTCTACCATTTCTAGAGTATGATATTTTTCTATGTATCATACTTCATTGCCTTGTTTCTTTAGGATTATTTTTTTTGTTTGACATTTGTGGTTCAATTTAAATTTGTAGAGAGTTTGCACAAATTATTCTACTCAACACTTGTCTGATGATGAATGGAACAGACAATTTATTGAATGGTTTCAAGATAAAGTGAGTAATATGTACACATCAAATTTGGAAATCTAATATTGAGTTACTCATTTAGAAGTGATCAATTTTATCTTGTTGATAGGGTGCACAATTGCATAAAGAAGATGATAGTTAGATTATGACAGGCTTCATTAATAACATGCCCAAAAACAACAGAGGAATTCCAAAAGTACCTATATATTCAATTCCATTTTTCTTTGGTCTTATCTTATTTCTATAAAACCTTCACAAATAAATGTTGCAATAGTCATTTTGTTCTATCTATCTGATTGACAAATGACAATGAAGAAGTGATAACATCTTCACTTCCAGAAATTGGGACATTTTGCTATTTAGTTCTATATATTTCCTAAGCTTTTGCTTAGGAAGTAATTTCCTGGGCATCTTTAACCTTTGTGTTGTTTCTATTCAAGACATAAGGTTGCCAGATTTTGATTTCTTTTTTTCTAGTTGAGTTGGGGTAGCAGGGAAGGGCTTTGATGTTTTTGCTTATGCGAATGAATTCTGCTTAGTTCATTTTTCTTCTTCAAAGCCAACTAATAATAGTACATGTAAATGCAGAGAGAACATAACCAGATAAAATGAAACAACTAGTACAATAACATAACATGGTTCAGCAAACTTAATTGTGCAGCATAACACATCTGTTTACTTAGTGATACTCACATTACAATTAAAATATGAAAGACAACTCATTCATTGCTTCTCTTTGGTTGTATCTCTTCTACTTATATAGATAGGTATTAGGCTAGAGAGCTCTTTGCACCAATCCTTGCTGGAAAAGGTACTGGCACATGTGGTCCTTGCTTTGCATTTTGGACCACATATCGGTCCAAGTATTTAGGGGGCTGTTTACACCTGCTGCTGCAGTGTATTGCTTCTCCGTGGTCTTGCGGATTTGTTGCAAATGCCATGGATACCTTTCTCATTGATCTTCTTTTATATAATCTTTGATCACAACAATATTGTGTTCAACACTTCCTAAAAGAAAATAACCTACAAAGTTCCAACTATTGCAGCAATTAGTGTTGCAGCTGCTACCACTATATTGTGTACAACAATTTCCCACAAAAAATGGCCACCAAAATCTCAACTGTTGCAGCGATTAGGGTTACAACTGTTGTAGAAATTGTTATTTGATTTAATCACATCTTTCTGTTTATCTTTATATATAGGTCTTCTAAATGAAAGTTTTATTTCTTTTACAAATTTTGGATGCTGAAATTTGCAAAAAGCCGTTGTTAAACAACATGTACATTAACCATTTTTTGCTGGGAAGGTGAAGGCAACTTTGAATTATAGTTTAAGGCTAGTATTTGATTTTTTTGCAAAGGGTTCATGATCACAATATTGTTTCTAGCTTACCTCATTGTTGTATATAGTCAAATGCCTTATACTTACCTTATTTTGTAATTACATTATATATTATATATGAAAGTGACAAGTTTATATTAATTATCGTATTTTCTAGGTGCAATGTGATTTAAGGACTAGATTGTAAATCCTGAAAATCCTTTTGAGTAGGAAATCTGTAATGGTTGCAAAATGATTTATGGCTCACCTTCAATATGGTCCTGAAATGATTTAGGGACCAGCTTAAAAGTTTTAGTAAATTGATTTATAGACGAGCTAAAAACTAGTCGCAAACTGATTTACAGACCAGCTTCAAACTGGTTGCAAAATGATTATGGACCAGCATAGAAGTCGTCCCAAAATGATATATGGACTAGTTAGAATCTAGTCGCAAAATGATTTAACGACCATAATTTCAATTTCAATATGTGCGAATAGGTACCAGATATATGGTCCCTAAATGTATTTTAGGGAACAGTATTATACTAGTCCCGAAAAAGAAACAACGATCAGCCTGATAATCTCGTCCCTAAAGGGTCTTAGCAACTAAGGCTATAAGGACAAGTGCAGCTGGTCACTATTGCCCTTTTTGGGACCAGATTCTTACTTATAGCAACCAGTTTTCCCTTTGCTATTGGGCAGTTTTCTTGTAGTGTTGAGTGTGTGGACTATTTCTTTTTGTGAGGGCACTTGTTTCATGATAGATAGGTGATTTTATTTTGTTTTTTTTTTATTAGAGTAGGTGAGCAAGCTTAAAATTTGATGAGTTCAAAGTCCTTCCTTGAGGTTAGGAGGTTAGAGATTTGTTGTTTATTTGGATGTCTTGCATAATGATTGAGAAGTGTACTTGATGTTTCAAAATCGGTATATCGCCTAAGTGTTTGTAGCAGTGAATTTTTGAGATGAGCTTTAATGTTTGCTTGAGGACTAACAAAAGTTTATGTGTGAGGTGTTGATGTGAGGCCAAAATACATATTTTTAATCATTATTTGCCTCACATTTATTATTTATATATGTCCTTTTTGAGCATGGAATTTATGAATTGTGCTTACTAGTGTATTTTATTTATAGGATTAAATTGATGAAAAAATAAAAAAGTTTGGAGCTAAAAAGAATTAAATATGGAAGGTTGAAGAAGGAAATCAAGCAAACAACTTAATGGATTAATTTCAATATAATAATAATATTTTATATGTATGGCAAAGTGCTACAGAATGCGAGTTTTGAAGGAATTATATGTGTGCCACGTGGCAACTATCCAAGGTGAGATGATGAAGTGTTGGAGTCGGCTACTGTTCATGTGGAATTCAACTCCTTTAGGTTTTGAGTTCCTAATTTGTTTGGGACTCAATTATTTTATTCAGGGTTTTCTACATCTATAAATAGTACATAAGAATAATCATTAAGAGAGGAAGATACAATGTAGAAATTAACTTTTGATTTAGGGTTTCAACTTTTCTTCTCTTTTACTTATTTTACATCTTTTCTTTGAATGATTCGTTGTAATTGCTCCTAGGTGGAGTTAAACTTCTCGTTCTTGAATTATATTTACTTACAATATGATTCTTTAGTGATTTTAATTCGGCATGATTTGTTTGTCATGTTAGTTGTTCTTATATTCTTGTGATTACTATTTTGATGTTTGATCACCATTAGAATAAATTTATTGTCTTCTTTTGAACTCGGGAGAGGAATAGAGGGATCGAACGTGGAATATAAGAAGCATGATCTTATCTTGCATGTCACTTGAATTGATTTGTGTCTAGGATAGGGATATACCTAGGTGCCTTGCTTGGCTCAAATACGGGAAGACAACTTAGTGCTCCATAGTTGGTCCAGTCTATCCCCGTTCAACGATGTAGTTAGACTGTCAATTGTGGTAGAAGGCTAGAGGTCAGGAGATCATGACTATATTATCAACCCCGTGAATCAATAACTAGATAATCAAATAAGTTGATGAAATTGATGCTAAACATGATTGTTAGTAAAAGCATAATCCTAGATCGATTCATTCATTGATTGTGTAAACATCTATCTTTTCTTAGTTAATTGCTTTTTAGTTATTTTATATTTATTTTTAGTTTAGTTAATATATATTCATCTTCTGATATCCTACCTTCAATAAATAGTTATAATTAGTATAATTTAGTAAATGGTTAATTGACAAGTCCTTTGGGTTCGATAATTCGGCTCTTTTAGGGCCACTATATTACTTGCGCGACCACGTACACTTGCATGTGCAATTGGAAGCAACAAGTTTTTGGCGCCGCTGCTGGGGACTTAGAAATTAGTTGTTTACTAAAAAGAAGGAATCATAGGTGTTACCTTTGAAAGTTTCGAATCTATTACAAGGAGCAAGACCACTATGCTGGGATAACAAACACTTCAAGTGTCATGTACATCAACTCCTATTGTTGGGTCTTCAACTCTAAAAGGATCAAGGTCCTCCACAAATGCTTCAGAAGGAGGAAGCAGTGTTGCTGAAAAGATCAAGAAGACCTTAGCTCTACTTGAGTTTTCTAGTTCCAAAAACTCTACTACAAAGAAGAATTATGATTCAACTAGTGAATCCTCTTCACAAGCATCACTTAATGTAGATCCGTCGAAGATAGACTTACGCGATAATATATGCTACTCTCATACGTCCCTAATGTTCATGCAATCATTGGTAACTGATCATTCATCCATGGAGAAACAACTTGCAAATATGGCAAAGTTGGTTGAAGGATTGACAAGCATATATACCAACAAGCGTCTTGAATTGAAAAGTTGGTGGACATGATGGATGTGTTTATAGATGAAGAAGACAGTTATGTGCCTGGAAAAGGTATTGAAGTTCAAGAGATCAAAAATCATGTGAAGCAAGCACCTCTTGTCGAAGAGATATCAGCTTCATCTATATGAGTGATCATATTTGATAGATAGAAAGAGTTCATTGAAGGGGACATCATTGATAAGTATGAAGTCTCCACCAAGTCTTTCCTTATGTATGTCAAGTCATACATTTCAAGGATTGATAACTTCAAGATGACTGCCGATTATCAGCCTCCTAAATTTTAACAGTTTGAAGGCAAAGGAAATCTAAGCAACATATTTTACACTTTGTAATCACAAATAATAATGTTGGGACCTATGGGGATTATCTTGTCAAGAAATTTGTCTGATCTCTGAAAGGAAATGACTTCAACAGGTATATAAATCTCGAGCTTACATCTATCGATAGTTGGGAGGAACTAGAGCATGAGTTTTTTAATCACTTCGAAAGCACAAGACGCATAGTGAGCATGATAAAACTCATGAATACTAGTCAGTAATGATGAATCAGATCTTGACTTTAAAAATCTCTGGAGAAATGCGAGCCTAAATTGCAAGTATAGACTTAGTGAAACTTCTCTAATAGATATATGTATACAAGGAATGTATTAGGGGATTCTCTCCAACTTACAAGGAATTAAGACAAGGTCCTTTGAAGATGTAGCTACTCGCGCTCACTAAATGGAGTTGGGCATGTCTTCTGTTGGGAAAGATGTGATGCATGTCCATGATCCTCGCAAAGGAAACGATAAGTAGGGAATCCAAGAGATGGAGCAAGTTTGTGCCCAGGAATAAAAATAAAGAATCCATAAATGTGTCAATGTGTCTCCTATGAAGTTTACTATGAAGGAAAGCAAGAAGAAAAGTGTGAAGACGACTTTCCAAGAGCGTCTGAACCGAAAGTTGACCATGGTGCAATACAAGAAAAGGAATACCCCTTCCTAGATTCCGACGTTTCTGAAATTTTTGATGAATTGCTTGAGCTTTATTGAGCTAAAGCTTATTGATTTCAGAGAGATGAAGTGATTGAACAACTCTATCAAAGACACTTCATCCAATTCTAAGTGTCAATGATCGTTAATCAGTATATAACCCAACTAAATGAGTTGGGGTCGAATCCCACAGGGATTTGTACGTGTTTAATGTCATGCCCCAAGCCTACACCCTCGGCGGGACTGGCACCCAAAGACCATTGCTGGCCCCCAAGTGAACCCTTGGCTTGGCTACTTAACTCAGCGGAATAACTCAATGCAATAAAAGATCATAAAACAACTTAAAAGATAAAATTTGGCCAAAAAGGCAACTTGTCTCAAAATAGACTATTTATAAATACACAGATGAGAGACTCAATACTAACTGTCTGACTTTCTATGAAGCCTCTATAACACTGAGATGGATATTGGGATAGAACCCGCAATATCCTAATAAAGCAAAACTCGGAAAACGAAATAACAGAGTCCTCCGGAATGCAAGGAGGCTCACCACTGACTCTGGAGTGCTCAACTGGATCAATGGCGTGCTGGATGCTGATCCTGGTTACATGCGTCTGCATCATAATAAGATGTAGGCCAACTGGCATCAGTACATTAAATGTACTAGTATGCGAGTTGGAAAGCTAAACAACAACTTAAGCTTGAAAGGAGTACAAAGGAACACTTACCTTGGCTCTGTTCAACTCATGAATAACTGAACTCGATATAAAGCAATGACACATGCAATATATAAAGCTTGTAAAACAGTGTAAACAACTTAGTTCGTTAAGGATAAAGCAATAACAAACTCAACTTTACCTATATAAAAGTAATATAACTTTAGTGGGAGATTCTTTAACTGACAACCACCACTATGAGCCCTAGTGATGATACAACGTTTTACCTCACGTTGCCTAAGGACCATCCTATACCTTGCCGTGATATAGGACCTTACTTAACTTAGTGGATCCACTAGATTAACTTATGTGATCATCTAAAAAGAATGACCCGTTAAGTTCCATGTTGGCTACACGGTTCCTATGGAGAGTTGAGTTAATATGAAGTTGCGTCCCCAACTCGGTGCTCAATACTACTCCCAAAAATACTTTAGCTCATAAGTGTTTTAGACACCTCTTTCTTTAGTTTGAGATAATTGCTCAAAGTTTAGCCCATAGGCTCTCTTGGAAAACATCGTACCTTTCTTACTCAAATGTAAAAACATTCATAAACTTCTTTGGGAATACTTAATTCCCTAATAACTTTTGAGAGAAATGAACTCATCTTTATACTCTTTACTTTGCTTGAAACTTGAGCCTTAAAATGAAGTTTAAACGTTTAGTAACGACTCTTGAAAACTTTAAAAACTTGCTTTGACTTGCTTCTTAACTTCTAGACTTGACTTTTAACTTCACTTGACTTTGATCCTAACTTTCCTTGAATTGGATTATAGATTCAAGGTTTATGATTTCATGTTTATGGATGATTTCATGATGTTTAGATGTACCTTAGAGAGTTGAAATCAACTAGAAAACATAGGTACATTACTAAGAAACACGTAAGAAAAAGTGGGGAATGAATGGGGAGAACTGGCATCCCTGGCGCTCTGAGAGGCGCAGGGCGCCAACCCTCTAACTTCAGAGACTGGGCTGGGGCGCTCTGGCTGGCACGGTGCCCTAAGGGTGAAGGTTCAGAAACTCTTTTGGGGTGCGACGCCCCACCCCTTTCCCCAGAAAAAACGACTTTCCTCATTCATTGTTCCAACTCTAAACCCCCTTAATTTCAAAGGTTCTTGCCCCAAACACTTAGAATCAATAGAGCTCTAAACATACAACAGATTTGACTCGAAAATTCACATGAATCAAACAAACAAGAGACTTCAACAACACAACCACAAGAATTCAACAAAGCACAACACTATGTGATTTCACATACCTAGTAGGGATCACCCCCGACGATAACCACGACAATCTTGACGAACTTTGCTTCTTCTTCTCCTTTCTCCTCTTCTCTCCTTTTCTTTCTATCTTCTCTCCCAACCCTAACTCTCACTTTTCAAAGGGAAAACTGATATAAAATCAGCTTAGACCCTTAATATACAACCAAAAGAAAAGGTTAGGGAAAAGACCAAACTACCCTTAAAATTTGGATTGAACTTCCCTTATTCCAACATCCCAAATTCCAAAGGGCATAACTTACTCATACGAACTTGAAATTGTGCAAACTCGGCGGCGTTGGAAAGATCATTCCAAGAGCTTTGCAAAAATTATTGGAACCACACCTAACTCATCTTGAGCTAGGATTTATGACCGTTTGAAGTTGACTAAAAACACACTTTTTCCTTAACTAAATTTCCAGATTTCGCAGTCTTTCCAAAAATGATTATTTCCAATTATAATCTTCTTCACAGTTATTTCAAATTGTAAGATGTCACATTTAAGATTCAATACGAAAGTATGAACATGGTCAAATCAGTCATAGGAATAGACATTATCGAATAAAAACATAATTCAAATGGGGGTTTTGGTCTTAAATTATCAACAACAACAGCAACAAACAAAACGAAATAACAATAATGAGACGGGTTCTTGGGATATGATTCGATTATAGGCTAATATAAACAAATGGGTAATTCTAACTATTAGAAAATAGCTAGATATTAGTGAGTAAGCTAGGCAATAGAGGAGGTAAACTTTCTCTCGAACAATTTACCCCGTATCAAGCCAATTTCTCTCGAACATTGACAAGCGTGCAAAATAAGAACGGTCCACACCTTAGTCCATTTACTCTCTCGAGCTGAATGTGTGGAAATGAGTTTAGGATTAACTCTTTTGAGCTGAACCCATGACAACCAAATACCCATAGACCATCAATCAATAATCTTAGTTTTAAAACCTCTCTCTCTCGCAAGCCAAAAACACAAGGGTAGAATTGCATTTGCTACTACAATTCTTAAATTAAACCACAATTAATGATTGAACTCACTTCTAAATAGCATTTCAACTAACAATTAGCAATACCCATAAACTAAATCAGCCCATAATCACATAATCACACCCCAAGAATTGAGATTTTAGCTAGACATTATAAAAAGATAAAAATCATTGCCAAACTGAGTGACCATCAATTAGGTAAGATTAATTTCATCTTTACAATGTTCCAAGTTGAAGAATCTCAAAGACCCACTTCCACTTTCTCAAAAGTGAAAAACATTAATTCTTCAAAGCTAGGGAAAAACTAGAGAAAACTTGCCTCCCAGATCGAAATTCTAATCACAATTTGATATAATGAAAATTTGATTCTAAACTAAAATGTTCAAAAATGTATTTATAGTCACAAAAAATATGCTGCGAAGAGCCATTCGGCGCAGTAAGTCGAGCTCGCCGATCCGCCCTTTTGTCAATTCTATCGCTTTTATTCCTTGGCCTTCAGTATCCTCAAGGTATGTAACTTTGGGCGATCCAACACTGCATCGCAGAACTACTCAGCGATCCGTCGACTGCTTCTTTCTCTCGCCGACTTGGTTCATTCCTTCACGGCTTGGCACACTGGAACTTTAGGCAGTCAAATGGCCATTCGGCAACTCACCAAGTGGACTTGGCGATCACGAGGCTTGCTTTTCTTCGTTCTTTCAGCTCGCTTTTTTCCTTTTTGCAAATTAGTGTCCTAGCTTTATTCTTCGATCCATATACCTGCAAATCAAAGGTTTTACATCAATTATTGGCAAAAAATAAGCATTTGAGGACACTAAATCATTATAAATAAAGCCCTAAATGAGTGCAAATGTCGCACTCATCATGAAGCGACTTGATGCAGCTGGTAAAACCAATGACCCATATTATTGCAAGTATCCTAAATTTATGGGTCACCCTCATGATAAGTGTTTTGTCGTCAAGGATAGAGTCATGAAATTGGATAACGAAAGAAGATTGTCCTTGATGATGAGAAGTCAAGTACTAACCAAATATTTATCATATTTGGCTCACTTGATCCAGTCAAATTAGTAAGTATCTCTAAAGAGAATGAAGAAGAATTGTTGGAGCAAGAAAAATCTAAAGTTGATAGATATAATGATAAAGGCTGGATTCTTGTGACTAGGCGAAGATGCAACAAGACAAGTTTACGAAAAAGATCATCTAAAAAATTGATCAAAAATATGATGGTGAGGAGACTGAAGTAGCAAAAATCAGTAAAGCGTGCAAAAAGGGCAAAAGTATATGTGCATCTCCATCACAAACCACGATGTCCTATGACATTAGGAGAAATATTACCAAGTTGCTGTCACTACCCAAGGTACACCCTAGACGTGACATGGTGTGTAAGACCCTGAGAGGCCCCACACAAGCCATTTAGCATACATCATACAAGATAATAGAAACAAAAGAGTTTAAAAGGTAGCATTTCATACAAAAGAGTTTGACAAAAGCGGAAGTTTAACATAGTCAAAACTAGCAATCTATTACATCAAAATAAGTGATTGAGACATAACCCATACATCACATAAAATTCTGAAAATGGTATTAAAGAAAAAACATATAAGAGTGACATCATCCTCGAAGTATGAGGACTCACCAAATCTTCAAGTCTCTAAGACATCAACTAGCCACGAACGGATGGAAAAGAGTCGTCAAGCCCTACATTAGTGAAACAATATAGGCACAAGTATGCATTAGTATATGGATGCTCTAAGTATGAGGGGAATTTAATAAAATATGAGACGTGATCATAAGAGGACATCATCAAAAACATAGAATGTATGACCAATTTAAAGCATAAAAAAATTATTTAAGAAGATTCATAAATAATAAACATGGCCAATGTATCTTTAAATCATAAAGGAAGCTTCATAAGACATTAGTAATTTACTTATTTCGCTTTGTGAAAAGTTTACCATTAAACGACATAGACCATGTGAGCGATAACAGGGAATCCGGTATATCCCTCACACCGAAAGAAGGGGAAACTACTTGCCATGGTAGAATCCGTACACATCATCTTTTACTAAAGTGAATCCACTAATTAGGTCATTTAAGACAATACTATGGTGTCACATAGTTTATTGGACATGGATAATCGCCGCTATTCCACTCGATGCTAAGTATAAATCCACGGAATATCATTTAATCATATTCATTTCATCATCCATGGAAAAGTACAATTACGATACTAATCCAAGATAGAGACATCATAGAGGAGCTCATTAGCCCATGCATGAGTAAACATTTCACCATCCATGATCTTTTCATAATAGCTTTATAAGGCCCATAATCATTAACTCCATGATATAAATGTTCTACTACTAATGGGACTAGTTTTTAAAGCATGATCTAAAATCATTGATGGTATATTCGGATACCATACTAAATAAGAACTAATTTAGGAAAATAGCCCAAAAACATTGAGGGTAATTTTAGATGTCATTCATGTCATGTGGCCAAGCTTCATAAAATATATAAATACCTCCATTTATAAGCTTACTTAAATCATACACATTGATTTCATGAAAATATGCTTGATTTCATAAAAAAAACATATACATAGATTCAAGGCTCTTCATAAATTCATGTAAGTTAGGGTTCATAGACAAAAATTCATATATCAATGCATGGGTTCACATGGAATTAGTTGAAAAGCATGTAATTAAGTCCAAATCCTCAAAATAAGATCATAATAAAGCAATTGAATCCATACAAATAGAACCCATGAGGAATTGAATGAAAACCTAATCAATTTTTAGGATATTGAATTGGAGAATTCAAGAAACTTTGGGGACTCAATGGGTAATTGGAACTCATTGATGAACTCCCTACATATGTTGATTAAAGCCCTAAGCAATGATGAAGAAAGCAGACTTGAACTTGAAGAACCCTAGCTTCTTCTTCCTTGATCTAGAGAGAAGATTTTTGGAGAAAACCTTGGAGAGACTTAAGAAATTTGAGAGAATGAATAAGTTGGGGGGGGGGGGGGGG
>JAJOOR010017644.1:0-17028 GCA_036250505.1 Solanum acaule
GTATCATTTAACTACAGTTATTAATCATAGAAAAGAGCTAAAAATGGTAGATCTCATGCTAAAATGCTGAAAATATTTACTTACCAATCAACCTAAATACGCTATTTTAATTTGGGAGTGTGTGGGTGGGATAAAAGAAATTAATTTTCCTTAATTTTGTTTATTTGATTTGGTTGAGTGATTTTCAAAGAAAAAGTCATAAGTTGAGTGATTTTATTGATACAAAATAAAGTTTAATGACTTTACAATATAAATTTGCATAGTTGAGTGACCTTTTAAGATACTAACTCAAATAATTAACCAAATATTTAATTAAAACAAAATCTTTTTGAGACGATTTTCGAATATTTATAAAATATACTAATTTACCTACATAATTATGTAAAACATATATATTATCTAAAGATTATAAAAAGTGACAAAAATTTAAAATAACTTGAAAAATATTTTGAATTTTACAAAGTCACTTATTTCAAATCATTTGGAATTTTAAGAAGCTCAAAATTAATTCCTATCGTGGATTGTCAAAATTGGGTGTCAACAACTGTCCCTCATTTGACTTGGATTGATGAAAGAAATTCGAGGGCTTGTAGTTCGACTCTATCGGTTGAAAAGGAAATCTATTATATAAGATAACCTTTGGTTCTGGAAAAGCGACAAAGTAAGTCGAGTATGAAAAGGAGGCTTACAACCTCTTAGCCATGAATGTGGCGCGCTTCACACCCATAATTAAGAACTTGCATGAACATAATTTCCAAAGTTCTTGGTACATTGTCACTCATATTGGAAAGCTGCTTCCGGTAGAGACCAAAATTTTCGGATGCAAAACTGAAACTGACAAACCCAAAGATAAACCCACATGCCTTCTGATAGGGGTGTGGTTTGATTGTGGTGGAAGTCGCTCCTCTGCTCGCGTCCTAAGAGTTTGACACTCCTCTTTGGACTATATCCCAGTTTGCTGCTAAGAAAAAGTTCCACGTTGTGCTGCATCCTTTTTTATGTCTTCGCACCTGTGGTTTGTTTTGAGAATTCATCCTGTTGGGATGCTCTCAGAAAAGACTGAGATAAAACTCCTTAGCATAAAATGCAATTCAAATGGAGATAGTGTCCTTACCGTGTTGACACTTAATTTCTCTCTTTGAACATTTGACGTCAACTCCATCGGGTTTGACGTAAAGCAAATAAAGTTTGTGTCTCATATTTGCAATATAATCTTCAATGTACTCTTTCTTTGATGTCAAACTAATAAAATAAGTTGATGTAATATGTTGACAATTCTCTTGATGTCGTTGTTGATGATTTTCTTGATGTCATTTTTGCAAAGAAAAATGATGCAGTCAATGTTGATTTTCTTGTGATGGGTAAATCTTTCTCTTGTGATGCATAACTTTTCTCTAGCGATGCATGACTCTTTTCTCTTTTAATTGATGAATTTTCTCTTGCAATGCATAAATCTCTTTTCCGCGATGCATGACTTTTCTCTTGCCATGTGTGGTTTCTTCTTCTTACTATTCATAAATCTTTTTCCCGCGATGCATGAATCATTCTCTAGCAATGCATGATTTCTTTCTCTTGCTATGCATAAATCTTTTTCCCCCAATGCATGACTCTTCTCTTGCAATAGATGAATCTTCTCTTGCAATGCATGAATCTCTTTCCCGCGATGCATGACTTTTACTCTTGCCATGTGTGGTTTCTTCTTCTTGCTATGCATAAATCTCTTTCCAGCGATGAATGACTTCTTTTTCGCGATGCATGAATCCTTCTCTTGCTATGCATAAATCTCTTTGCCGCGATGCATGGCTCTTCTCTTGCAATGCGTGAATATTTTCTTACGATGCATGGACCTTCTCTTGCAATACATGAATCTTTTCCTGCGATGCCTGAATCTTTTTTTGCAATGCATGAATCTTTTCCCGCGATCCATGAATCTTTTCTCTTGCTATGCCTTACTTTTGCTCTTACTATGCATGATTTCCTTCTCCTGCAATGTGTGACTCCTTTCTCTTACAATGCATGATTTCTTTCTCTTCTGATGATGTTTCACCCAGCAACAAGTGATTTTCTGGGTATCTCTTGGACAGCGGTATCGTCTCAATCGACAATATAAATAAAAATGACTCTCGGAGTAGTGGTATCATCTCATTTGACAATACGATATAAATGACTCTCCGAATAGTGGTATCGTCTCATTCGACAGTACGATTTAAATAACCTTTAGGGTAAGAAGATTATCATATCTGATAATATAATGCAAATAAATGTCTTCCAGGTACCTTTAGTTGCTGGAAAATAATAATATTGCTCTCTTCGTGGATTTCGTTTGTTCCCTCTCCGAACATAATTGCATGTTCGTTATGGACATCTTCTTGCTGAGAATTTGAATGAAATAACGCTATTCATATTCCCAAATCTTTGATATAAGAATCATAAAATATTTCCTGCGTCCACAGAAAAATTGTCAATTTTGGGGAGCTCTTCTCCCCTTTGACTTCTCCATATTCATTGAATGGGAGAATATGCTGATTTTAAGGCAATCCTATTGACCTGCATCCACATAAAATTGTTAGTTTAAAAATGAAATGATTTATGTTGACCTCTTCGGTTGTTTGCTCCTTGTCTTTCTATCTCTGGTTGATTTCTCCGATCAACCGCCTCTTGATAGATAAGACAAAATACATTTACGCAAAGATAATTGCAACATGAAGGAAAAGTTTTTAAGGAAAATAAATCTTAAAAAATAATATTTGGAAAAGGTCACTGCCAAGTGTCATGTCACGTCAAACTTTAGCGAACACCTTTGAAGTCGATCTCTCGCGGTCTATCTGATTACTTGTTGGGAAGTATTCAAAGTTGCTCTAGACTGCAGATGAACCCTGTTAAAATTTTGAGGTCATCCTCAAAATTTCTGTCCCAGTTAACTATCTTGGCTTATCTGTAACCGTTGGTGATCAAATCATGGAATTTTTGGGATCTTCTCAAAAATTTTGTCCCATGTGCAAATTTCAAAGTGACTTTAGTCTTGGTTTGTTGAATAGATCTTCTTCTTAAGAATTTTTGAGTCCCTCTCAAAAATTTTGTCCCAGTTTCTATTGTAAGGTAAAATAGAAATCTTACGGGAGATATGATCGAACCCTTATGGCGCCTACGTATCCCGTTGAGGCAGGAATCAGGTCAAACGTAGTTCCCCCTTTTGAGGGTTAATCAAAAATAAGAAAATTACAAAGAAACTGACTGAGGCCGACATAGGCCGCCTACGTATCTCATTCCAGGTCGAACGTAGTTCAAATACAAAGAAATATTAAAAAGGGACAAAGGGGTGACCAAGGCCGATATAGGCCGCCTACGTATTTCATTTTTGAGAATTCAGGTCAGACGTAGTTCATTACAAAGGGATAAATTTTTGAACAAAACGATTACAAGCAAATAAAATGATTACAAGGAAATGATAGAAAATACGAACTGAAACTTCACACATAATATCTCTTGACAACATCTGAGTAGATCGGTTTCGGCCATTCGGTACCATACATCTCCGATAGGACTAAGGCACCTCTAGATAACACTTTGCGAACCAAGTAGGGTCCTTGCCAATTTGGTGCAAATTTCCCTTTATATTCATCCTGGTGAGGGAAAATACGTTTGAGAACCAATTGACCAATCTCAAACATTCTAGCTCTTACTTTCATGTGGAAAGCACGAATCATCCTCCGTTGATACAGTTGACCGTGACAAACAACAACCATTCTCTTCTCATCAATCAATGTTAACTGATCGATCCGCTTGTGAACCCATTCATCATCACTCAATTCAGTTTCTTGGATGATTCTTAATGAAGGTATTCCAACTTCTGCAGGTATAACTGCTTCTATTCCATATACTAGCAAATATGGAGTAGCTCCAACTGATGTTCTAACAGTCGTTCGGTAACCCAACAAAGCATATGGTAACATCTCGTGCCAACCTCTGCGATTATCAATTATTTTCCTCAAAATCTTCTTTATGTTCTTGTTGGCAGCTTCTACGGCTCCATTCATTTGGGGACGATAGGCGGTTGAGTTCCGGTGGGTAATCTTGAATTGTTCACACATCTCTCTCATCAAGTGACTGTTGAGATTTGCTCCGTTATCAGTGATGATGGATTCGGGTACTCCGAACCTGCATATCAAATTGTTGCGAACGAAATCAGCTACAACTTTCTTGGTTACCGATTTGTACGAAGCTGCTTCCACCCACTTGGTGAAGTAGTCAATGGCAACCAAAATGAATCTGTGTCCGTTAGAGACGGCTGGCTGTATTGGACCAATGACATCCATGCCCAAGCTATAAATGGCCAAGGTGAACTCATAGCACTGAGTTCATGAGGCGGGACACGAATCAAATCTCCATACACTTGACATTTATGACACTTCTGCACAAACTTGCAATAGTCATCCTCCATAGTCATCCAAAGTGAGCCCATTCATGTGAGTACCATAAACTCCGGCATGTATCTGAGAAGACGTAAATCTGGAGTCCTCCTGTAAAGGATTTCCCCACTTGCAAAGAATTTGAGGGCCATGCGGCGTATCGACTTCTTCTGGTTGAACGTTGCATTCTCAGGATAAGTCCCGTCCTCTAAATACCTCTTGATGTCAAAATACCAAGGCAGATCGTCCGGTTCCGCTTCAACATGCGAACAATGGACATGCTGCTCTTTTACCTCTATATCTACTGGATCAATATAACTTGTATCTGAATGTTTAATCATTGAGGCACTGGTGGCAAGAGCATCAGCCAACTCATTCTGCGTCCTGGGAGTGTGTTTGAACTCAATCTTGCGAAATCTTTTGCACAACTTCTGTATATACTGCACATACGGTGTGATCTTTGGATTCTTCACAGCCCATTCTCCTTGGACCTGATGAATCAACAATTCTGAATCTCCAATAACCAGCAACTTGTGAACATTCATATCAATTGCCATCTTCAGACCGAGGATGCAAGCTTCATACTCAGCCATGTTGTTTGTGCAACTAAATCGGAGTTTGGCTGCCATAGGATAGTGTTGACCGGACTCTGATACTAAGACCGCTCCAATACCCTTCCTTTGGAGATTTGCCGCTCCATCAAAGAATACTCTCCAACCAGGGTATGCCTCAAAAATATCTTCACCAACAAATGAAACTTTCTCATCGGGAAAATAAGTCTTGAGCGGTTCATACTTCTCATCAACTGGATTCTCTGCAAGATGATCAGCCAAGGCTTGTGCCTTTATCGCCTTCTGAGTCACATACACAATGTCAAACTCACTCAAAAGTATTTGCCATTTAACCAACTTCCCGGTCGACATTGATTTTTGGAAAATATACTTCAACGGGTCCATCCTGGAAATAAGGTATGTGGTATAAGAAGACAAATAATGTCTCAACTTTTGAGAGATCCAAGTCAAAGCACAACATGTTCTCTCCAAAAGAGTGTAACGAGCCTCATATGGAGTGAAATTTTTGCTCAAGTAATAAATGGCTCGCTCCTTCTTTCCAGTCTCATCATGTTGACCAAGCACGCATCCCAATGCATTATTCGAGACCGACAAATATAGCAATAATGGGCTCCCTTCTCGTGGAGGGACCAACACCGGTGGATTGGACAAATAGTTCTTAATGGCATCAAAAGTAGTTTGACATTCTCCGGTCCACACTGTCAAATCATCTTTTTTCAATAACTTGAAGATCGGCTCACACACTACAGTGGACTGAGCTATAAATCGACTGATGTAGTTCAACCTTCCTAGAAAACTCATCACATCTTTCTTGGTCTTTGGAGGAGGTAATTCTTGAATCACCTTGATCTTCGGAGGGTCAAGCTCAATGCCCCTCCTACTGACTATAAATCCCAACAACTTGCCAGCTGGTACTCCAAAAGCACACTTGGCAGGATTTAACTTCAAATTGTATCGGCGTAAGGGAGCAAAGAATTTCCTCAAGTGAGTCAAATGATCCGAACTCTCGCGGGACTTGATTATGACATCATCTACATACACTTCGATCTCTTTGTGAATTATATCGTGAAAGATGGTTGTCATGGCCCTCATATAAGTAGCACCGACTTTCTTGAGACCAAAAGGCATCACTCGATAATGATATGCGCCCCAGGGCGTGATGAAAGCTGTATTTTCTACATCTTCTTCATCCATCAGGATCTGGTGATAGCCCGCATAACAATCCACGAACTACTGCATCTCATGCTTGGCACAGTTATCAATAAGAATGTGAATGTTTGGCAATGGAAAATTATCTTTCGGGCTAGCTTTGTTGAGATCTCTGTAGTCAACACAAATTCTGATTTTTCCGTCTTTCTTGGTAACCGAAACAACATTAGCTAACCAAGTCGTATACTGCGTCACTTCCACTACTTGGGACTCGATCTGCTTTGTAATCTCCTCTTTGATCTTTAAACTCAACTCAGGCTTGAACTTCCGAGTCTTTTGTTTTACTGGACTGAAATCTTGATTAATCTGCAACTTGTGGGACACCATATTCGTACTCAGCCCTGACATATCTCTATAAGACCAGGTAAATACATCAATGTACTCCCTGAGCAAACGAACCAGGTCTCTTCTTTGGGCTTCAGTCAGATGGACATTGATTCTGACTTCTTTGACACATTCCTCATCTCCGAGAAACACAGTTTCAGTTTCTTCAAGATTTGGCTTGTGTTGATTCTAGAATTGTCGAAACTCCTCAGCAAGATGTTCGGGTACCTCATTTTCTTCTTCATATTCCTCACACTCATCATCACCTGCCTCATTTCGTTCACTCGGTTCATGATATGACATGACATTGGCAGGTTTTAAATTAATATTACTGAAATCATAAACAAAGTTAGGAAAGTAAAACATAAACAGATAAATAAACAAACAAATTTCGATAAAAGAGGCTTTTCATTTAGATTGAAAGACAAGCACAAACGTTGGCCATGGCTGAGGGCCATTTTGCATTTTTAAACATCACAAGGAAATTTAAACAAAGGGTGGATCTCGAGCCTATTCTGAACTACCATCGATTTTAAAATAAACAAAGACACATGTCTTTTCTACCTAGATGAGCGGGAAATCCGGGGTGGCGTGGAGGTCCAGTTCTGCAATTGCTCCTCAGGTTCTGCATCACGGATGCCTGATGTCCCAGCCTCTTCCTCGATGACCGCATCAATCTCCTCAAAAAGGCCCTAGATTCCTTCCCCGAGACCACCATCGTTGACATTTTCTCGTACCAGAAATGACTAGTACAGATGAGGAATTGGCCTGACCAATGTTTGATCAACACTCTTATTCTTCATCTCCGCTTCATCAGCATTTGTGGGGACATACCCTAAACCAAACTTTGCTCCTTTGGCAGGAATTTGGACTGGCTCGACAATTCCTTGAAAGTTCTTCCCCAATCCGAAACCTAGTTCGAAACCACTCTGGAGCATGACAGTAGTAATCATCTTGTACACGGAGTGCATAGGAGGTTGCGGAGCCAAGTCATCACCGGTGGCATTTACCAGCTCCACCGTGTAGAAATCACAACCTTGGGAAACCTCGTGAACGATCGGCGCATGACCATTAGAGTGACTCCCCTCACTATGAATGACCAATTCCTGATCCTTCCAAACAAATTTCATCAATTGGTGAAGGGTAGAAGGCACAGCCCCAGCCATATGGATAAACGGTCTTCCAAGAAGCAAATTGTAGCTGGTATTGATGTCCAACACCTGAAACTCCACATTGAATTCTGCAGGCCCCATCTGAATATCCAAATTTACTGCCCCTATCGTGTCTCTCTGCACTACATCAAAACCTCTTACGTTGACCTGGTTTTGTTGAAACTTTCCCAAGTTGAATTTCAGCTGCTTGAGAGTCGAAAGCGGGCAAATATTGAGACCGAACCCATCGTCGACCAAAACACGATTTATAACTTTGTCCCGGCATTTGATGGTGACGTGCAGAGCTTTGTTGTGCATCCTCCCTTCAAAGGGCAGCTTTTCGTCACAAAAACTGATTCGGTGTCCTCGGATGACCTGGTTTATCATGGCTGCTAAATTGTCACTGTTAGTACCCATAGGCATATAAGTATCATCCAAAGCCCTCATCAGAGCCTGCTTATGTAACTGCAAACTCATCAATAAGGCCCACACAGAGATCTAAGCCGGCGTCTTCTCCAAATGTTTCACAATCGAATAATCTTTCGGCTGCATTTTTCTCCAGAACTCCTCAGCCTCGGCTTCTCTGATCGGCCTTTTTGTTTGGTCCTTCTTCTGCTCTCCTTGAGCTAACTCTTCCGGTGTGTAGCACCTGCCGGATCTGGTCATACCCTGGGTAACAGCCGCTTCAATTACAAACTTTGGTTGGGTAAGAGTTTCCCATGGCACCAAGGCAACAGCCTTCTCGGGTGTCAGAATCACAAACTCTTTTTTCTCTCTGATGCTTAACGAAGCTACAACCCTTTCCAGTTCATCAGGATCAATAAGAACTATTGCCTTCGTCACGCACCAGTCATCATCTGTCTCTATCATATTGATAGTGGCGCCTCCATGATTTGGCAAGGGATTACTATTGACATTGGGCGCGACTGTCTGAAGGGAGACCACATTCTGGTCAATCAGGTCTCGGATATTATGCTTCAAGTTGATACAGTCTTCGGTATCATGTCCAACACTGTTGGAGTGATACGCGCAACTCTGTTCAAGTCTATAAAATTTTGAGCTAGTGTCAACCGGCTTGGGACCCACTGGATAAATATATCCTGCCGCGGTTAATCGCTCAAACAACTTTGTTCGGCTTTTAATAAGCGGAGTGAAAATTTTGGCGGGCTTCTTCTCAAATCTAGGACGGGGGGGTTCGTAATTGCCTTGTTGAGGAGGAGGCATTTGATGATAATTTGGAGTGTTCGGACTGGGGGATTGATATCTGGGATATGAGTTGTGAACTTTTGAAAGCTCTCCTCACATTTTCAGTCCATTCAACAGGTATGTCCTTCTTGGTCAAATTAGTCAAGTATGTGGCAATAGAGGCAAAAATTTTCATAAATTGACAATAATAGCGAGCGAGCCCCATAAAACTCCTAACTTCAGTCACAGAACTTGATCAGACCCAATTCTTAACCGCCTCAATCTTTAGAGGATCTACCATTACCCCTTCTTTTGAAACTACATGCCCCAAAAATGCAACCGATTTCAACCAAAATTCACACTTAAAAAATTTAGCATATAACTTTTGCTCCCCAAGAACCCCCAAAACACCACGAAGATGGTTGACATGCTTTTCCTCACTTTTCGAATAAACCAAAATATCATCAATAAAAACTATAACGTACAAATCAAGAAATGGTTTGAACACCCCATTCATCAAACTCATGAAAGTTGCAGGCGCATTGGTCAAACCAAAAGACATAACTAAAAACTCATAGTGCCGGAACATGACAACCGATCCAAGTTAGCTATGTCGGAACGTGGCAACCGATCCCATTCACACACCACAATCACAATCACAAGTATATCATCAAGATCATACATTTAAGTCATGATTTCATGGCATTCATCAATTCTCTTTCTCATTTACAACAAGTGTGATCAACATTGCAACATTCATACATGTACAAGTATCATAATGAAGCAAGAACAATCATACATCACACAATCATATAATCTCAACCATCACCTACCTCGAAACAAGCTTGAAACCCTAAAAATCTTGATCATTCCCTTTTTGGATTCGTTCCGCACTACAAAAAACACGCGCATTGGCCACGCCCAATACCGTGGCTACATCATACATAAACTGTGGCTAATACACTTTGGCCACAGTCAATTGACCACGGTTGGTAGTGTTCCCATAACGGGCGTCACGAGTAGATTCACCACGGTTTTTACACTCGTGGTAACATTTATATAGCTACAGTTGGTCTAAAATTTAGCCACACTTTATTCGCAGGTAAAGTTATTTGTCTAAAAAATAAATTATATTTATAATTTCTAATTAGCCATGTCATAAATCGTGGCTAATAAAATGTAGGTACTTCGCATATTTTTCAGATTTATTTTTAAGATTAGCCACGGTCGAACCGTGGCAACTGTGTATAGTTTTTTTTTTAAAATGCAATTAATTCCCTGCAATGAACTGGTGCTAATACTGTGATAAATGCACAAAAATTACTTTAATGATCTATTCATCATACATATTAAAACAAAATGTGAGTTTCTTCAATAAAGATAGCAAAAAGTACTGCTAGTGTAATCAAAATGCAAAAAGTTGAAGCAACAACATATGTGTATAGATATATATAATATAAATTAAGAAGAATCTATGTTGAAACTAGGCAATTCATTATCAAATTTGGCTTGTAAGAACCTATGAAGAGTTCCCAAGTGATTCTCATTTTGTGCAAGTCGTTTCTTGGTTTCTTCAAGCTTTTCCTTGGTCTCTTCATATCCAGTCAGCTTTTATTCCAAAGTTTCTACATGTTTCTCTAGGTCTTCAACACGTTGATGAGACGTATTACTGAAACTACCGACATTTGCATGACTAATTGAATGTCTAGGCATCCCAAACACAGCTGAAGGACAAACATACCACTTATACCACGCACCCGACCAGAAAGTTCAACTCCATAGTGTCTAAATAGGAGTTGGACTTATTTGTGTCTAGATTTTTCTAAACATTAGACTTTAAAATTCAATGATTTGCTGGGTATGTTTTAGGTTTTCCTACTATTATTTTCTACACACCAAAGGAAATTGGAGGGCTTGAAATGTTGTCAATGGGTCATATATTGATACCACATAGTGATCTTAGGTGTAGTCAACACACATATGTTGGTGTCACACATTTTAAAAGTGGAATGAGCCATGAAAAGGACACCTGCGTACAAAAAAGATGCAGAGAAGGCAAAAAATTTCTTATACTTATATGGTACTACTAAGATTCAAGTAACATGTTGCTACACCATAGACTTTGACATCTAATAAAATATATAATGCAACTATCAAATAGTTTTAGTTCCAAAAACCTTTTTGAACCATGTGTAGGAAAAAGTTATATAACTTGAAGAAGATTTTTAAAAGAAATACATTCAAAATAGAACAAGACATAATTTCTATACCAAGACTGTCACAAAAATAGACGAGTATTTGAAACTTACAGCTAAAATCTTCCCTTCTTCATTCACATAATTACCATTCTTTTTCAGTAAAGTTGACTATACAACTTCACTTCGGCACATCGGCCTTCCCAATTTTTTCTCCTATCATTAATCAAGTATAGATAAAAATAAGTAACTAGCAACACATTTTATTCTGTATAATAGTGTGGTTCTCAAATAAACCTCTAGGTAAAGAAACCTACCATTTGCCGATCTCTCCTTGCATAGCTTTTGCTATCACTGGCATGCGAGACTTTAAGTTTTGTTCTATTCTTCGTATTTTGTGCACTTTGTGTCTGCAACAATCAAACATTGGTTCAAATATATACACGCAAAGTAGCAATACTTGTACGTTAAAGTAGCAATAGATTGCAATAACAATTTGTGAAGCGTAATAGCTATTTAAAAGTATTTGCCATAGATTGCAATAACAAATCTGCAAAAATGCAGTAATAGTTTGAGCCCAAATGCAGAAACAATTGGCTCGAAGAGATGCAACTATTTTTCTCTAAATATAACATTCCCCCCCTCCCCACCCCCCACCCTAAAAAAAAGAGTTCCAACTATTTTTCTCTAAATATAACAACCATAAGAAGCTTGTATTTAGTTGTTTTGATATCCACTTTACCATTTAAGAGCAATTATTGATGTTTGCAAGTAGTTACCAGATAACAAATAAATCACACACTTGCAATTACCAATTTCACTAACACAACAAACTGAAACAAAACAAAACCAATGAAAACAAAAGAACAGTAAATAAGCTAGTTGACAAGTTAATACACCAGATGAGGGGAAAACCTCAATTTTCTGAAGACCACCGAGATCCCTACACAAAGAGACCTTGCTCCACACAACAATAAAAAACTTGAAAAACAGACCAACCATCATTCTAGGTAAAAATAAACCCCACCAAAACAATCTATATAAACATTATAGATCCTAAAACAAATAATCCACACAACTCCGAAAACTTGGAAAACATCACAAGAAATTCCAATGCACAAGGAGGAATGTATGGGTGAGGGAACCAAACCAAGAAAACAATATCTACAGGTCCTCTGCTTCAGAACTAACATCTTCCAAACTACAGAGTAAAATACCAATAACATGTTAAGACAAATGCTTAAAAATTATGAAGAACAATTACCTTCATCTTATCTTCTTTATAGTGATGAACAAAAGCAGCTCAATCATTAGAATTCACATTTGCTGGACGATTAGCAAATATCTCTTGCTTACTTTTGTTAGGATAAAAGTGGTCACATCGTAACTTATATTTATAGGCCCTCCATCTATCGCGTAAAGAATGCATCACCCATTTAATTCCAACAACATAATCAAACTCAAAGTTCTCCTCCAAATATTTTATATTCATAAATTCAGTATCTAAAGAAAAAAAATACATTAACTGAACTTGAAAGAATGCATCTAGATACCTCAATAAGTAGATAAAAAAAGTTGAGCAAATTCATTCGATTAGATAAAAATTAAACAGAAACACAAAATCAAAAGCCCCTAAAAGAGTCAATCAAATGAAAAAAATAGATAATCTTTGATACAAATTCAACAAATCCATTTTCCAAATCTAAAAATCTAACCAAAATCCATACAAATGCACAATACATGAGAATGTCATCCCTTTTTTCCCAAAACATAGAACTATTTCTATTTGAAAAGACTCAAAGGAAAGATGTTGTTCTAATAGCAGCTAAGTCTAGTCTAGATCATAATTTTACAGGCTTTAAAGATGGATAATGGTACAGATTTGGGGCAACAGTCATTTATGTTAATTAAGAGTTTAATCATCAAAAAGGTTTATCACTTGTATAACTCTTCAAACTTATATAAGTCTATTGAGGTTTGGATTATAATTGTTGACACCCAATTTTGACCATCCACGATAGGAATTAATTTTGAGCTTCTTAAAATTTCAAACGATTTGAAATAAGTGACTTTATAAAATTCAAAATATTTTTCAAGTTATTTTAAATAGTTTTATCACTTTTTATAATTTTTAGATAATATATATGTTTTACATAATTATGTATGTAAATTAGTATATTTTATAAATATTCGAAAATCGTCTCAAAAAGATTTTGTTTTAATTAAATATTTGGTTAATTATTTGAGTTAGTATCTTAAAAGGTTATTCAACTATGCGATTTTATATTGTAAAGTCATTAAACTTTATTTTGTATCAATAAAATCACTCAACTTATGACTTTTTCTTCGAAAATCACTCAACCAAATCAAATAAACAAAATTAAGGAAAATTAATTTCTTTTATCCCACCCACACACTCCCAAATTAAAATAGCGTATTTAGGTTGATTGGTAAGTAAATATTTTCAGCATTTTAGCATGAGATCTACCATTTTTAGCTCTTTTCTATGATTAATAACTGTAGTTAAATGATACAAATCTATTTTTGAAACACGTATCAATTAAGTAGCATATGGTATTACCTAAATTTACAACTACCAAATGCGTGTGCAATATTTATTTCTTTTTCGTTGACTTTGAATTTATTTTATCAATAAGTTATTTATTTGATATCATTTTAGAATATTTTGACTTTACTGTGATATGTTTTGCCATGCTTTTTACTTTAGTAATAGTAATTTTTCTCTTATTTATAACATAAACATTTTTAGAGTTCAATTTCTTGCTAAAATGCGCATTAAAAAATATTTAATCATCTATTTGAATTTGTTATTTAATTTGTCAGTGGATTTGGTGAAAAAATGAATTTTGTGTATCTGTGGGGTCCGTGTATAATATTAAAAAAATAATTTATTTTGTCATGTTAGATTTTTTAATGTTAAATTAGGGCAAATGCTTTTGTCAGATAAAAACTCTTAGTTGAGTGATCTTTTAAGATATTAACTCTAATTATTTTAGTTATATAATAGTTTATATCTTAAATTAATTAGTTATAATTATGTTAATTATTTTATTTCGTCAAAATAAAGAAGCTTAATAATTAATTCATATTGCACTTTAAGCCATTTCTTGCCTTACCTTAAACCCATCAAGAGGCAAATTTTTGGGACATTTTCTAGTGACCCAATTCAGCAAATTTGGGCCTAACCCCTGGTTAAACAATTACAGCAGCCCACTAGAAACCCATTTCAACATTACCTTCCAATTCCCCACAGCCCACTCCGGCACACAATTCCAATTCAGAGACCAAACAATACTCAGCAATACATACAGCAACAACACCGATACAGACCCCACCCCTGCGTCCTCCTTTTCTTCCTTCAAACCCAAAAACGAGCAGCAAATCGGACGCCAATTTCATGAGTCCAAACAGCTCTGAAATTCCGTCAAAACACACGGAAAGCAACGAGGAACGCGTGAACTAGTACTAGGCTGCAATTTTTCTTGTCTTCTTCTCCAATGTCCTTTTCAACTAGTACCAACAGCGCAGTAAAGCAAGCACGCATCTACCCTCCTTTCCTCTAACGGAATGAGTCAAAATTGCAGGAAAAAGGGTGTTTCCCTTAAATGGTGAAATAATTTTTTAGTTTGAACTTCAAGTTGACCCTAATTCCATCCGGATTCCCCCCAAAATCTACCTTAATTTCCCCTATATAACATCTTTTCCATTCATTTGTAAGGGGGGATTTTTGGAGTTGGAAAATTTGGTGTTGAAGGAAATATTGGGAAAAGTCTAGAGGAAAAATAGAGAAAATTTTGGAATTTTTGGAAGAAAGGCTGGAAGGAAAAAGAGAAAAGAAAGAGAAGTTAGCTAACATTAGAAATAAGAGATACATAAAGATATAATTCTGGGAATCACAGAGACTAGGGGCCGCTCTCGTTTGCTTTTGTTCCGTTCCTCAGAGTTCTTGGAATCGTGTCTTGGCAGTGGAAGTTGGTCTCCGTTCAGCTCATCCTGTCCCGATTTTGCTGCACCCCAAAAGGTTATACCCATCTCGCTTCAAGCATCTCTTGCCCTTAATGTGTCATTTTTTGAAAATATAAAGTCGTCTACGCGTTAGTATTCGGGATGTTTCTGACTCATTGTTGGGCAGCGAATCAATGATAAAGTTAGTAAGATAGCCCTTGGTTGTTTGTTTATTTTTTGTTTTCAAAATGGTTTTAATGTTGTATGAGTTTATACTGATGTATGTGTTCTCCCTGCACCCACGGCTATCATGCTTGCCGATTAATACTTAACTTTCCCTTATGAGTTCGCTTCGGTTCATCCTGTTCATTGTCGATAGCTGGAGTTAGTTCCGAGTTAGGATTCATGTTCGGTTCAATATAGTTTTGCCTTCATCTTGAATAATAATGAGCATGTTGTTCTTGGTTTTCATTGTCGCATAATCTGAAATTATCTATCATGAGCATAATCGGTTTATTTAGCTTACTCTTGTATTTAGTATTATTAATCAATAATGTTTATAAGCATGCTAGGTTGAGTAAGGATGTTGGCCATGTTTAGTTGTTTGAATATAATAATAGTTTTTCTTGAAATGAGTTGGCTGGTTGCTGTCTTTAAAATTTCTATCGTTTAGTCATTAATTTTCTTTTGTAAAGTTGGCTTGATTATTGCATAAGATGTATTATTCGTTAGTCACATGTTTCGTACGAGATTTTGTCCTTGTCTTCTTTCCCTTGATTGACCCCCTAATTTCATTTGTTCAAGTATATGTGTTTGCTACTGTTAGGAGCCGAAAGTTGTCTACATTGTCAAAATTTTCTTAGTTTTAATTTTCCATTATGTCGTTTATGCTTCGAAAGTTTGGATTGATTGGCATCTTAAGTTGGTAGAATTGTTTTAGCTTTTTTTGAAGCAGTTAGCTATGGCTCTAGTTTCTTTGTTCCTTTAGCGTTAAGATTTCCTCATGCTTACGCAACCTCTATTTCCATTTGGACTGATATTTGTGTATGAATCAGCCTTTCCTTTAATATGTGCTAATTATTTTCTCTTTTATTTTTCTTGCATGAACCTTTGAGTGAGTCCATGGACTTCTTCGTTATTTTTTTTATGCGTGCATTTCATCCTAAGCCAAAGAGGCTCAACCTTGTTCTCCCCGAGTCACAACCGAAGTATTGATGCAAATGAGCAGGTTTCAGATTCTGCAAATGCAGAAACAAAGCCCAAATCTGAAATTACAGCAGATTCTCAAAAAACAGATGAGGCCCAAATGAAATTTCAGCAATAGGTTCCAGTGAAGAAAGGCTCAAAAAGTCCAAAAAAATAATAATCCAGCAGCATGATTATGAATCCAATAGGCCCAAATTCATGATTTGGGGCATTTTTAGATTTAGGACAGGTCCAAGACTCGAGAATATGGGCCAAAGGCCCAAACTTGACATTTCTTCCCCTTACCCTTTATTTATTATTATGGTGACTAACATCTGATTTGATTCTTTTTTTATTTTATTATTCTTTTTGGTTTTTATTTATTAAACTCCCCTAGGAGAAGTCATTTCTTATTTTCTTATTCTTAAATTATATATATATATATATATTTTTATTTTTTTTTATTTTTTTTTACTTTTTTCCTTACTTATTACTTAATTTTACTCATTTTCTTTTAGTTGGACTTGCACTCTTCTTTTTTTTAAATAATAATTATTCCCTTTAGAATGATCCCCCTTAGTTTACTTCCCCTAAAAAAATAGTTAACTAGAAAAGTAATAGTAGTAAGTAAGTAAATAAAATAAATCAAATAAAAAATAAATAAGTTAAAATAAATTAGTTCTTTTACATAATTAAAATTTCAAAATTAGTTAAAATAAATGAGTTCTTTTACTTAATTAAAATTTCAAAATTAGTTAAAATAAATGAGTTCTTTTACTTAATTAAAATTTCAAAATTAGTTAAAATAAATGAGTTCTTTTACTTAATTAAA
>JAJOOR010017645.1:0-19188 GCA_036250505.1 Solanum acaule
GTTCACATTTACAAAACATATAAATGCTAGTAACAATAATAATATAACAAGTGTACAACTACAAGTATATTTTATATATATAATTATATTATTTATAACTAATGATATACTATATAGTTTTTCATTCATGAAAAAAATTCTCATGTGATTGCTTATCTGTTTTCTGAACCCTTAATGTATCCCAAGACAACTTTGTTTTATTATTTTGTGTTGCTTTCACATACTTCACATGGCTTATTTCTCTAGATTTAATTTCATATGATATATTGGAATTTATATAGGAATTTATTAGGAAGTTTCTTTAATAGTAGAAATTGATAGACTGTCCTCGTGCACACATGATATATATAATAAACTTATCATAATCTTTACGTAGAAAATTTATTTCTAACATACAATAATGTAATGCGCGAGAAGTAATTATGAATCGATTAATAGACATGGTAATAGATCAAATCATGAATCGTAACGAGCATTATAATTGATTTTTTATGAAGGCTTTTGTGGATTCTGAAAGTTCATAACATTAATCTCATACAATTTTAGAGAAGCTAGCGGCGAGTACATTCCAAGATTGAAGCGCATGCAACCTATACTGACTACACTCATACTAATTTTATAAAATAAAAATTAGATATATGCAATATTTTTGGGTCAAAGGAGAATTTCTTTTGATATTGTGGTTACACATTCAGAATTTCATCACAAGAATAAGTATGTCATTTTCTTCGTCAAGAAATATTGAGCAGCTTATCGCCTGATTAGCGCTAAGTCGTCCTAAAATGGTGTCGGGCAAAGGCACCACTATGCCTCTTAATGAATCAAATGATCCTTCAATCTTCGTTTGATTCCAATTGATTGACATAGACCTTGAGATTAGCTCAGTTTGTTATTACTACGAACAACATTCTTTGCCCCATACTTTGAGATGCTCCTCCCCGCCGATCAAGAGTAAATAATGAAGAGGTTGAATTCCATTTGAACTAAAGTAAATAATTATAAATACTTTAAAATACTAAATTTTCAAGCATTATCACAATTTTTATTTTTTAATATTTTCAAAAAACAAATTGGATCTACAATTAACAAGCTTCCACGCAATAGCTCATTGGAACAACTAAGCATTTTATACGAATTGAAATTCCATTGACATATATAAATAAATAATTAAATAATTACTTTATTTTGAAGACAAACATTAATGCACCATAAAAAAATAATGAAAAAAATTCAGAAACTTCCCGGAAAACATGCCATTTTGAAGTACTTGTAGATTTATGGTAGTGTTCAATTATAAATTAATGTATTTAATTAAACTAAATTAATTAAAAATAAAGTACAAAATACATTGACCAAATAAAATGAAATTAAAAAAAAACGTATTAATGGGGAACTCAAATTCCAAAGTCCAAGAATAAGTCAAATGATGGATGCATAATATCTGGATTAATTGCAAATTTAAGCAACATACCCACTTAGAGATTGTGTTTTAATTAAGTTGTTAATTAATTAAATATTTGCAAATTTGTATTATTAAATTGGACAAATCGCTAAAATTCCGCTGCTATTTTTCCCTCTCTTTGCATTAATTGCAAAAGTCATTTGAAATTTGAATTTATTGTATAGTTTGTAAAGCCAATTTGAATGCATATATATAGTGTATATGCTCAATATTCAAGAAGTTTGGTACAACTACAACTAAATAATAAAGAAAAATTATTACCAATTTTTTTTTTTTATAATAAAGAAAAATAGAAGGTACACAAAAGTAATGGGATCACATAAGAATATGAAAAAGAAAAAAAAACTATATATACTTAAAGCAAATGAGAATGATATACCAATAAACCGAAATTCGTTTAAGGCGTAATGTGCAATTTTAATTCAGACAAAGCTTCAATAGTTAATTTTGAACTCATTCTTGTAAGGTGCCTAACTTTCTTGTGTCACGTGAGATTTAAAAAAATAAAATCAACATAAAAAGCACAATGACTTGATGTTATTCTCACCTTCCTTCAATTTTTTACTGCAATCTATTCAAGACTCTAAACTCAATAATAACAACTCAACACGAGTGTTGTGCTATAAAAACACGAGTTAATCCGTGTGCATACAACATGCTAATTTGTAAATATACACATGGATTAACTTATCTTTATTGGGTTCATTAACTCATCATTCAAAAGAAAAAAAATATATTATTTTCATAATTTTAACTAAAGTAAAATTTTAAATGCTATAAAAAAAACCCGACAAATAACACACCGTCGTAATTAAAAATTTTACTTGCCAATTTTGCCCTTTCCCCATTTTCACATTACCACCGACATCTTCCATAATTTTTAACCTACTACTAGGGCGCCGGCGGGTCAAATAACAAGTGGCATTTTCGTTATTTCTCTGAACCGTCTGCCCTTTTTCACAAACATCTAAAACTCTAATAAAATAAAATTAAAAAAAGATGAAAAGAAATATTAAAAAGGAGAAAAATAAAATGGGGACCTATACTCGTGTCTTTTACTTCTCAACCGCAATTAACGGCAAGTGTTGATAGATGAGCAAAATCTTATTTATTTTTCTCCTTTTATTTTCTACTTTGTGAAAAGTAATAAGCTTTTTTTTTAGCATTTAAGTTATATACATTGTCAACATAATCTTTTTAGAAAATATTTAATAATTTTAACACGTAATAACGAGTTAAATATCATGTTTATCGGATTACTATAATAAGAAAATGGACAATTGACATAATTCAGCCTTAAAAACAAATTCAGCAGATTGGAGTCCGACTAAATCTGAATTCGTGTCGAAAAGTCTTTTATTGAGAGGTACAGTGCTCCCTATAAAAGACGACTTCATATCTAAGAGACTCAAACTCAAGACATCTGCTTAAGAATGAAGAATTACTTACAACTCTACCACAACATTTGTTAATTAAAATTATTCTTTTCACTAATGTGAGATTACTATATCTCCGACACATCTATATATGCTAGATAAAATTGTTATATCACTCATCTATGTGAGACTACTAACTCTGAAAGCTGATTCTTATATCAATGATAAGAAAATAAATTTTGAACCAAACTTAACTTTTAAAAGCTAGCTTAGAGAGGTGAAAGTTATCCAAACAGTAAACAAATTATATAAATATTTTTAACACTATTATATATAGCACCAAAACAAAAACTCATTTTTTACTCAAATAACCAAAAAAAGAATTAGCAAAATAATTAAATAAATAAATTGGGGACCTATTCTCGTGTCTTCTAGTTCAACCGCATTCAACGGCCAATTTGGTTTATTTTGTACTTTTTAAAAAGTGAAAACTTTTTAATTAAATACTAAAAATATAAATAAATAAATAAATAATTCTATGAAAAGTAATGAGAACAAGAAATTAAAAAGCACGTCACACATAATAACTCAAAAAGGCAAAAGCTCCGTGATTACCGGCAAACGCCGGTTATGTAACGGTCACGGCAAGTTTAGCAACACACTAATTACTTAGTAGAATGTTAATGACGTGTTTTAATTAAGGATTAGTCAATTTTGATTTGTTTAGTATTCTTACGAGTCAACTTCTTTGTCATTGACTCAAAATTTCTAGTGAGTTATGACATTTAATTGATGAATTAGTTCCTAATAAAATGCACTTTTATTGGTCGTTTATTATAATTGTTATATTAATTTCGTTATCTGTTATAGTCTGATGCATATAAATAACTAAAAAGACAATTTCATAGAAGAAAATGCAATTTTAGTACATACTGACAATACAGAGTTGTACATCACAGCTTCATATATTTAACGAAAATTTTGAATAATTTTATGAAAAGATTGAAACATAAAATACTAAAAGGAGCAGTTAAATCTCTTCACTTTTTGATTGTTAAGTTATAAGAATTATAATCTACGACAAAAAGAAAATGTTTGAGCTAAAAATTAGATAAAAATGCAAATATCAACATCATTGGATAAAATAATTAAGGTAAAGAAGCAACAAATTGGATTTTCTTTATATGTTGCAATATACCTAACAAAAACCAAACATTAAAATCGAAGTGAGGAATTATCAAACAAATTAAAATAAAAAAGTAGATTGTGATGCACTAGTGAATATTTTATGTAAATGGTATATAATATAGACTATAGATTTGAATTTAGGAATATATATTTATAATTATGTACCTATTATAATAATAATATAGCAACTGCATGATACTCTAAAAAGTATTGACTTAAAACTACAAATATGTCATTCTATGCGTATGCTCGATGAAAATTATTAAGTTCAAAGGCGAATGTCGAGTGTAAGTTTTATGATTATTCGAATTCAATAATTTTAGTTTATAATAAATAGTGTTGCAAATATAATATTTCTTTTTTTTTTGGGATCGTTTTGGACTTTATCTTTGACTAAAATATTAATTTTTCAACTTGGTAAAAGAAAAATGTAAAAACTTGCACACTGTTCGAATATATTTCTAATAAGCATTCCATTTGGCAATGCAAATTTTTTTTCCACATACAAACGAGTAATGACTCTTTTCTACCTTTTGAATTTTATCCCTATGTTTATAGTTTTAGGATTATTAATATTTTTGTCGTTAGCAAATCATTTCGTATTTTCTTGATATTAGTGAAGCTCTCATGCAAAATGTATGAATTTCACGTGATGACGTGAAAACTAAAATGATATAAAAGTCCAAATTTACCTCACGAATACTTTTGAAAAGGTTTAAATTACTGTATGAGATAGTTTAGAGCTTTGTTAGAGTTGTGACAACTACGAGATAATTTGCACAATGATAAAAAAAATCAATGTACCTCGATTATCTTATCATTTGTTGTTGTTACTGTTTCTTGTTATTTTGAATGCTAATTAATGCTTTTCCTATTTGTTATGCTCGGTTTACTTCTATATTTCTTTTACAAACTGCTTTGATATGTTTTACTTGAGTCGATGGTCTTTCGAAAATTACACCAGGTTACTATAATTGTAAACCTAAGAATGCTACACTAAACTTTGCAATTTCTTTAAATACAACTCCTTATATTAAATGAGACATCATTATTATTTTTAATTAATAGTGTGAAACATAGAAACATTACACAGACATTTTTCTGAAACTCTTTTGACTATTTAATTTCTTCCTAATAAACACACTTTTTTCTTCTTCTTTCTCCTTTTAGTAAATAAAATTTAATTTAATTTCATCTTGCCCCTAAATAGTAGAACAAAAGCACATGGCACTATACCCCTACCATTTTTCTCCATTCCCACAAATTATTTTATTTTAAAAAAAAAACAATTTTAAAAAACCATTAAAAAAATAAAATAAACTGCATTAATTTTTTTTTTGGCACTTTGTCTTCCCTCCACCATATATACTACTGCTTCAACTTCTTCTCCTTATGCTCTCAAATTTCACAAACTTCATTTTATATCAAAGGGCTTAGTTTATCAGTAAGTTTTTATCTGATAAACTAACCAGCATTGCCCATTACTTGTAGTTATTTGTATACAAAACAACAGATCTGCACAGTGAAGTGATTTTTACCCACAAAAAATGAAGGGTTTTGTTGGTTCTCTGGTTTTTCTGATTATTCTTGTTGTTCCAGTAGCATTAGCTGGACATAATTATGGTGAAGCTTTGAGTAAGAGCTTTTTATTTTATGAAGCTCAGAGATCTGGGTATCTTCCTCATAACCAGAGAGTTCAATGGAGGGGTAATTCTGGACTTAATGATGGAAAAGCTAGTGGGGTATGTAATAAAATTACTCACTAATTAGCTATTTGTTAGTTGTAAATTATTTGTGATGAATTTGAATTTTGAATTTTTTGGAATTTTTTTTTTGTAGATTGATTTGGTTGGAGGTTATTATGATGCTGGTGATAATGTGAAATTTGGTTTACCCATGGCATTTACTGTTACAATGTTGTCATGGAGTATTTTGGAATATGGTAGACAAATGGCTGCTAGTGGTGAACTTAGCCATGCTATGGATGCTGTTAAGTGGGGTACTGATTATCTACTCAAAGCTCATCCTGAACCTTATGTCCTCTATGGAGAGGTAAAAATTTATCCGCACTCGATATTTTATCGTTTAATCATTGTATTAGAGTGAGTGAAAGTTCTAATACAAGACTGACGGTCTCCTTATATGAAGTTGTTCTGTTAATGGTAGATGTCCTTTTTGTTAGTTCATTTTCGTTTGTGCTCTCGATCACACCGATGGTATTAGAGTGAGTTTCATATTTAGTTTGATATAAATATCGAGTGCGAGTAATCACTTAGCTAGACACTTAAGTGGAGTTTGTATGTAAGGTGATTGAGCTAATGACTTTGCTTGTTTAAATAGTATTTTTTGTTATGTGTTTAAAGTCATTTTCAATGGAATAAAAGTGTCTTATTAACTAACTAACTAATATTATTTTATTATAATAGACATAAAATTGGACCAAATGGAATGTTGATTTGTGTAAATTAAAGTTTAATTTGGATTTAGTGGTTAATTAACTAATTTTAATTATGATTATGTTAGGTGGGAGATGGTAATACAGACCATTACTGTTGGCAAAGACCAGAAGATATGACTACATCAAGAGCTGCTTATCGAATCGACCCGAACCATCCCGGGTCGGATCTTGCCGGTGAAACAGCCGCCGCTATGGCGGCTGCTTCCATCGTCTTCCGTCGTTACAATCCGGGTTATGCTAATGAGCTCCTTAATCATGCACATCAGGTTAATTAATTTTTCATTAATTATGATTTATTATTCTAATTATGATTAATTTAGGAGTAATAAATTGGCTCAGTCTTCAGTGTGTAGACTGTAGAGTGAGAAAGAGGTGTAGGTTAGTTAGGCGTTGGAAAAAGTGCGCATGTTAGTGAGGGCCCCGAGTAAATAGGCAGTTACGATTAGCTCAGCTTTTTTGTCGGTGTAGGTTAGTTGTGGTGGCGTAATTTATTACTCTTAACGCCCTTCTATGCTCGTAATAAATAAATCCTCATAATAATAAAATATTTTAACCGGCGCAAGTTAGCAGTAAATTTTTTTGACTGATTTTTGAAACTTGTGATTTGAAAATATAATTAAGATACGAGTATTAACTAAAAAGATAGTTCGATACATTAATCATTTATTTTCACACATGGTTCGAAAAAAGAGTCGCAACCAAAGAATGTAGTTTATACTATATGTAAATTAAAAGTTTAAAGTTAAATATGACGTTATTTTCACACTATCAAAGATTCTAAACTTTTTTGTTGAAAAAAAAAAGACTTTATTTTATTCGTTCCCTCAAAATTACTCAATGAGAATAGTCTTACGACATTGTGGGTCTTGTCCTACCTTTTTAAAAGGTAAAGGATCCATGTGCATTGAGTTATGTTAGGTCAAGGCCCATATTAGTTACAACTATTTACTTACACACTAATGTTTACTTCGAGTCGAGATTTTATCATAAATAACTAAGATAAAGTAGTTATTAAATATAATGATAAGTTCTGCTTACACGTAATTCTCCTTTGTAATACAAACACGATTCCTTCAAGGAGCGGTTTTTCTTTTGATGGATTTTTACATACAAATCCAAATTAGTTCGGATCAATTTATTTTTTTTCATTTTATTACAATGTGAAATAACTAAATTTGAAATAATAATTGATAATTTTTACCTGCCGGTATAAATGTTAGCAAAAATCTTTCGGCGCAACAAAAGGATCATGGTGGGGTCCAATAGATTTTCCGTATATCACGGGTAGTGTGTTAACAACCGTCTGATTACTACTCGTTGAATCTCAACCGTACATCTACTTTTATGATTCTTAATCTTAGCTTTTTCCACGTGATATGTATTGTCGGTGCAGTTGTACTGTACAATCACACAAAGCACACCCTTCTTCACGTAACAATATTTTTTATTTAGTTCCTAATATACCCTTGTTGTTCTGATTTATTTACGTCATTTGTTGTTTTCAGCTGTTCGAGTTTGCTGATAAGTATAGGGGCAAATATGATAGCAGTATTACTGTGGCCCAGAAGTACTACCGATCTGTCAGTGGATACGCGGTACGTGATTATAACTCTTTTTTCGAGTTAATAAATCTCTCGTTAATATTTAATTAAAGTATATTATACTTCCTTCATTTCATATTAATTGAGTTTTTGAGGTGTTTCACACTCTTTAAGAAAAGTAAATTAAGAGATAAATTGAATATAGTTTTCCATTTTTACCCTTATTAATTATTGTCAAATTTATTGAAGTCGAAATCACATTGAAAATCTAAATGAAGGGTAAAATTGGAAGAATATTTTAAAAATAATCTTGAAGATTGAATAATTAAGTTAATTTGAAAAATAGAAAATGCCTCAAAAATTCAATTAATATGAAATGGAGGGAGTAACTTTTAATAATTTGAAGTGTGCACATTTGATCATTTTTATTTTTATGATGTATTCCACTATGTACTTATTCATGTGTTATGTAAAATTTGTACAAATATAACATATTTTCTGTGTGAAAGGATTAAAAGTGTACGTTTTAATGAAGTGAAAGTTAAATATGTTAAGTCGTGTATATTACAAGGTCTAAAATCAGAATTTAAATATAATTGAGTGACTAAAAGTGTTATTTTAGTTTTTTTTGTTTGTCAATTTTGCTTTTCATGTTTTATTTGTAAGTTCTAAAATTCATTAATCTAGTGATACTATTAATTAACTTTCCCTCCATCTTTAATTAGTTTGAGTTGTTTAACATATAAAATTGAACTGAACAAGTAGACAGACACGTCTTACACGTGGCAACTAATTTTTGGTTATTTTATGTTGTTACAGGATGAATTACTATGGGGAGCAGCATGGTTATACAAGGCATCAAACAATCAATTTTACTTGAATTATTTGGGAAGAAATGGTGATGCCCTTGGTGGAACTGGTTGGTCTATGACTGAATTTGGTTGGGATGTCAAGTATGCTGGTGTCCAAACTCTTGTTGCTCAGGTAACAAAATAAAAATCCAATCTTTTGTTGTCGTACACGTGTCGAATCATCCAAAATGTACTACTTTAGGAGGATAGAAACACACCTGATGACATTTTTGAAGAGTTTGAGCGATATAGTTGACACTCTCCTTTCTAAGCGAAGTGATATTTCTGACTCCGCGAAAATTAACTAATTGGTATTATGTGTTGGCAGTTCTTGATGTCTGGTAAAGCTGGTCATAATGCACCTGTATTTGAGAAGTACCAGCAGAAAGCAGAGAACTTTATGTGTTCATGTCTTGGAAAGGGTGACAGAAATACTCCGAAAACTCCTGGAGGTCTCATCTATAGGCAAAGATGGAACAATATGCAGTTTGTTACTAGTGCTGCATTCCTTGCCACTACTTATTCTGACTATTTGGCCTCTGCTGGCAAATACCTCAAGTGTTCTTCCGGTTCTGTTTCTCCGAATGAGCTCCTCTCATTCGCTAAGTCTCAGGTAAAGATATTAACTTTGATAGAGTATTACAAGTCTGTATTATGACGATTCATCATAAATTGAAGCATGGAACTAGCAATGTGTTCTTGGTGAACTAATCATCATGTTTGATGTTGTTCTAGGTGGACTACATTCTTGGTGACAACCCGAGAGCAACAAGTTACATGGTGGGATATGGAAACAATTACCCGAGACAAGTACATCACAGAGCTTCCTCCATTGTCTCGTTTAAGGTTAATCCTAGTTTTGTTAGCTGCCGGGGAGGCTATGCTACCTGGTATAGTAGAAAGGCGAGCGATCCTAATCTCCTTACTGGTGCTCTTGTTGGTGGACCTGATGCCTATGACAACTTTGCTGATCAAAGAGATAACTATGAGCAAACTGAGCCCGCCACTTACAACAATGCTCCGTTGATCGGTGTGTTGGCAAGACTTCATGCTGGTCACAGCGGTTACAATCAGCTCCTCCCAGGTACATTTTAGTGAGTTAACTTCTTATATGAGTATTCCGAGGATTCATCATAAAATAACTAGTTTTAGCTAGCCGTCCCAACTACAACAACTTGCTTGGGATTGGGACGTTGTAGTAATAACATCTTCGTATACGTTCATTTAGTCGTATGTTACAAAGTTTTATGCTAATAATTTTTTCTTACAGTTGTTCCTGACCCAAAGCCAACGCCAAAGCCAGCTCCAAGAACTAAAGTAACTCCAGCTCCAAGGCCAAGAGTACTTCCAGTCCCAGGTATTTTCATTTGCTATTCGTATGTCAAATGTATTATATCAACCAATTCTAAATATTGCCATTAGTCGAGTTTCTACCAGAAACAACCTCTCTATCTCCCAAGGTTAGGGGTAAGGTCTGCGTACACACTACCTTCCCCAGACTAGACTTGTCGTATTACATTGGATATGATGTTGTTGTAATAGTAAAGGTTCGATGGAATCTAATCAACATGTGTATTTTGCAGCTAATGCTCATGTTACTATTCAACAAAGGGCAACTAGTTCATGGGCTCTGAATGGGAAGACTTACTACAGATACTCAGCAGTTGTAACCAACAAGTCCGGAAAGACCGTTAAGAACTTGAAACTCTCAATAGTCAAGCTCTATGGTCCACTCTGGGGTCTAACAAAGTACGGTAACTCATTCATTTTCCCAGCTTGGCTCAACTCATTACCAGCTGGTAAAAGCCTAGAGTTTGTGTACATTCACACTGCTTCACCTGCAATCGTCTCCGTTTCAAGCTACACTCTAGTCTAAAAGACATCAAGATGTTAAAAGAAGGAAGTGGAAATGAAATGCTCACACATTTTTCTTGTGGTTCTAATGTTAGAATTGTGCAGCTATACTACTACTACTACTACTAAACGGCGGGGTCAAGCAAGTCCTTTCATCGTTCTTTTTTCGTTCTCTTGAAAGTTTGTCTGTAAGTTTCAACGTCTTGTTGGTTTGCTTTTGATTAGGACTATAGATAACGACGTTTTAGGTTGATAATGTGGAGAAGTCGGAGGAAGAAAGGAGTGAAGAGACGAGTTTATACAAGTGCTCATCCTCTTTCTCCTCCACTTTATATATATACACATAGTGTGAGAAACAGAGAAAAAGAGTGAAAGGGGTTGTGAAGCAAAGAAACTTTTGCTTTTTGCTTCTCTATATTTATTATCTATCTAAAAGTCTTCATTTTCCTTTGTAATTTGAATGCAAGCTTGAAATGTTCCTAATCATTTTTGCATTTCACTTTTCTTTTTTTTTTTGTATTGTGATGTTGTAAGCTTTGTTCTAGTTTTAGTATTCTGTTCAAAGAACAGTTTAGCAACTTGTAATACACCATTTCTGATACTAGATTTTGTCTCCTACTTGTTGATGTCATTTGAATTGTTTCTCTTGAGTCGGGGTCTACCTCTGAGATAGGGTAAAAGTAAAGTCTGCGTACATCCTATCATCCTCAACTCCATCTTGTGGGACTATACCAAATATGTTGTTGTCGATTGCATTTCTAACACGATTTCTCTTTTATTCATATCTTATGAAAGAGAGGCGTAATCAATACTTAAATCGACAAGTTTTTGGTACTATGTGATTATGACGAAAGTCCTGATTAGGAACCCTAATTATTTATACTAGACAAATTAAGTTGCTGTGATGGTACCTCTTAACATCAAAAAAGACATTTCATATATCACGAGACTGATCGAATCTATCATCCGATCCGGGATATCTAATCAAGTATGCTAAGCACCAAATATTTATTACAATATGTCATGAAGAAACCAAACATTCTAGTACATATACATTAAAGATTGGTCTCATCAAACATTCAACCAATCTAAAACAAACCTCTTCTCAAACTATATACAAAACATTGGACTTAACCAACTATTTTTGTCACTTAACTTGGCAAATAAACTTGTCACCAAAAGTGAGAACCAACACAAACAAACACTAATTTGGTGAAAATTAAAACAAGACAAAAACTTTATTAATACTATTCCCACATTTTATCAAGCTCAACTACTATAACACTAATATTGTCTTTACTTCCCTTAGCAATGGCCAACTCGGCCAAAAGTGCGGCGGCATCCGCCGCACTGTCTCGTTCGGGGAACTTCCTCCGAATTTGTCCGAGACATTTTCTCGCGACGTCGCACGTCACCTCGTTGGACACAACATCCCATAAACCATCCGTGGCAATTACTATGAATTCGTCCAATTCGTTACGTTTGTACACTGTCACTTCTGGCTCTGGTATCACAAATGGTTTTAGACTATCACCTGTTTAATTGAAACAAATTCCAATGAATTTTTTAACTAACTTTTACATGCATCGTTTGGTACGCAAAATAAGATGAAATGTACGTATCAGAACTAAGTCTAAAATATATCCGATGATTGAATAGAATTATATTTGTCTACTAAATGCAGTATAAATCTTATCTCGGACATTTTATCTCGTCGAAGTTGAGATTATTTTGTCCTATCTCTCATGTGAGATAAATTAATCCAATAATTATAATTTCAGAATAATTTAGTTCAAATGTCAAATGATTTTGACGAGGGAGCAACACGTGTCAATAACGCCTTCAATGTAGTTTGTCCAAATTTTGACAGGTGTCACCAACTTACAAATGGGCCAATTGTTCATCGACACTTGTTTCAACTTATGATGAATGTCTCCCTCCGTCTCAATAAGTAGTGTTTTTACCTCGGACACCTTCCTTAAGAAAATTATTCACTTTTAAAAAAGTTAAAAAAATAATTTAAAAAATGCTTTATTATCTTATCCTTTAATTAAATGCTTTAACAATAAAGGTAAAATAACTATAAAATATTAAATTATATCTTAGATTTTTTAAACTGAACAAGTAAAAATAAACGAAGACGTAATTTCGAAAGTGGAGAAAAAATTGTACCTATGGATCTTGAAGTAGCAAGGATTCCTTGAACTCTGCTACCATTCAAATTTAGAATTTTACCACCTGCTGCTTCTACCCTTTTCTTCTCATCTGGTCTATCAGGCTACATAAAAAAAAATTACACATGCACAAATAAATTTGAATAATATTGATATAATATGAACCTATTATTTAATAAATATGTAGTATATGTCTTGATTTCAAATAACTATATAATTTTTAGACTATCAATATATAGAAAATAAATTTTCGTGACTCGATGAGTCTTAGTAACAAATCATCTAACGGTAATGGCAAAAGATGCATGTACTCTTAACCACCAAACATAATTTAGGTGATAGATCCTAAATTACGAGTTTAGCTTATGAAAATTTAAAAGAAATTCCTAACAAATCATTCGACACAAATATAAATTAGTTAGTAAATTTAAAGTACAATCGAAAATAAAGTGAAGTGGAATTGTTGTAAAGGAGAATGTCTCTAGAAGTGATGCGTGCTGCTTTGATCCCATGTAGTGCTTTTGATTATTACATGAATAAAGTGCGTTAATTGTTGATCTATTGCGATTTTCTTCTTTTCTACTCAGATCTACAAAAAAAAAAAAATCATTAGAAATTAGAAAAATGACTTACCTTATGGTCATTGGACAAGGGTATAGCAACACCACGACTACAAAGTATAGCCCTACAATCACCACAATTAGCCACCACTATTTCTTCTTTCCCCACTATCACCACCACCGCCGCAGACCCCACCGTTTTCCTTCCATCCTCAAATCTACCCTCTTCATACCCCGCTGTCCTATTCCCTTCTCTCATAACTTCATTATCCATCTTCAAAAAACATGTCACCATCACTTTTTCCCAATCCACCTGACTACTATTACCACTATCATTATCATTATTATTATTATTCGCTATTTTTTTCTTAGCGTTTAATAACTCCTCCTCGAGTACATAATCTAAACGATCACGACATGCCTGTGAAACCCTAGACCCTCCATGACCATCATACGCTCCGAAAAACACAAACTCATTATTCGCCATTTTAATCGATGCTTTTATAGCGTCTTCCAGCACTCTCCTCCGTCCGATCATCGATATACATCCATACTTCAACTCTATATTATCATGTGGAATTTTAACAACAGTACTACTACTACCCATCGAGCTCGACTCGATAGCATTAGTAGTAGTACTACAATTAGACGAACTTTTATCAATCGGTTCATTTTCCCTTAGGCGAAAACGTTTTTTAGAGACAAAATTCACGTCCTGCTCTCGGTAAACTGAAGCTGCGCCATCTTCGTCGGATGAATTTGTAGATGTCATGGTACGTTGTTGAAGTTGTTGTCTTTTATGGTACGATTTAAGAATTCTTTTGTGAAAGACATCTCTTGGCTTATTATTTCCTGGATCTGATACCATTATAATTCTACACTTAATAATAATAATTATAACACTATATGTTATAATAATATTGGTAGTATATTTTTTGGTACTTGATGTGTGTATAATGTAGTAGGAAATAGTAACCTTTGAACTAGACAAATGAGAGAATTTTAATACAAAGTTTGCATTATGGTTACGTAGGGAGGTGGGGTAGGGGTGGGGGTGGAAGATGGAGAATCTAAAAAAAAAAAAAGGTAAGTGGCTTAAGGGGTTGTTTGGTTAGTGACAATTTATAATACATCATGATAACTAATGCATGAATTATTAAAAAAAAATTACACATTTTTTATTTTTTAAAGAAAAAATTGCTTAGTATAATTTGCCATTTTAATTCTTTTAATCTTGACATGAAATAATATGTAAATTCCTATAATTATATAGGACAACAAAAATGACAACCTAACAATACATATAACCATTAGGCAGCTAAGAGTCATTTTCTAGAACAACATTTCACTATAACATGATTAAGTTTTATATACAATCGATTTTTATGTTATATTATATATTCTCTTTAATTATAAATTAGTAAGAAAAATAATCCAAACAATTAAGATGGTAGGGATAGGGGCGGATCCAGAGTTTTAGCTGCGAGTTTCCATTGAATTTGGTAATTTTTATTTCAGATTCTGAATTTATAGTAAAAAATTCGTTGGATACATAGCAAATTATTAATTTAAAATATAAAAATAAGATTAGAATTCTATACTCAATAAATTTTAAATTTTGACTCTATCTCTAATTTTTTTATCAAAAAATGTCTATTTTTGCAACCAAACAACGCCTTTTAGGGGAATTAGTCATTGGTTACAAAGAGGGAAAGGTGGCAAGGTGAGATGACACGTATAGGCACTATTTGCCTCTAATATTTACACGTTGCAATTACAAATTGCGTGTGTTCGGCGTTCGGCTGAATCTATTATTTTCGTATTTTCTCCGTTCTCTTTTACTCGTCATATTAGCGTTCGACTGGATATATTATTTCTGTGTTTCATCTGTTAGCTTTTCAGATAAGAAACTCGTACACCTAATTAACAGCTCATATGAAACTAAGAAAATTAGAATATTTAGTTGTGTTTTTTTATCCTTCACGTCAGACACAATAATAATACATTCAATATAATTTCAAACCTAAGTGAAGTCTGAAAAATTTAATGTGCATCTAGCCTTGTCTCTAACCTTATAAAGGTAGAGATCGAGCATGTTTCCGATAGACTCTAGTTTGAATAAGTTTATCAAAAATAAAATACATGTATATGTAACATAAATATAATATCGAAAAAGTTTTATTGAAAATAATTAAGAAAAAATAAATAGTAATACAAAAATAATATGATAATTGAAGTAAATGATATACCGTTATATATTTTCTGATTTTTAACCAAACAATATTTTCAAAATTTTCTGATTTTCTTTTTCTAGCAGACTATATTTATATTTTTCTAGTGCAATGTGGACCTCTAAGTACAATATCCAATATGTAGACCAATATGATTTTTAAATGGAAAAATTTTTGAGCCTTCACAATTCATATTAAATATAGATTTTCAGAAAATTTGAAATGAGTTTTTGAAGAAAAAAAAAAGTTTGATATAAAAAAGAGACAACTACGTACTAAAGTATAATTCTTGCAAGAATTTCTCAAATCGTTAGATAATATATTTAATATTAATCATCATTTTTAGGAGTTTACTAAATTTTAAATGAATAAATAAAAATAAACGAAGGAATAAAATGTTATTTTTATTTTTGGGAAGGTTCAATTTATTATTATTATTATATGATAGACAAGTGTGAATTTTGATGAAGAAAATTCAACAAACTTATATGAAAATTGGTGCAACTAATTCGTGTTACCCTACCTTAAATCTTGTGGACTATACAAGCCACTTGCTTATACTTACATGTTCTTTGTTTTTCTAAATTTAGTTTGATGTTCAAAAAAACAAATTTTCTATTGTCATTCCCAAAATCAAATTGACTACTTGTTCATATTTTATCTTATGTTCCACCTTATGCAAAATAAAATGGAGTGAATAGTTGAGAGTTTTATAATAGTTATTAGTACTATATTTGCGAGTTTTACATCTAAACTATCCCACCTCAAAAAGATGAGGCCATGAACTATATCATGAATTCGTTGTGCTATGTAAATTCATTTTTACGAGTTTTTTTCATTTTTAATACACCTCTCAATATATCGTATATTCAATCAAGGTCTTTTTAATTTAAAGGAAGTTATAGTATGAGAGATGGAGTATGGAGGAGAGGTAACAAGAACACATAATAGTTTAGGTATAAAATTTGCAAAATTATAATTATTTAGTGAGATTTAACAATACTTTTTAGAAAAAAAAATATTATTAATTAGTATGACTTTATAACTTTATACATAATAAAATTGTTGTCTTTTCTAAATCTTTTATCTATATAGACAGTTTACTGAATTAATGAATCAACGATGTTACATTTGTTATCTTTATTGAGTAATTAAGAAATAAAATAAATACAAATAAAATGTGAAATAGTTCGAAACGAAATAGATAAAGTCAAAATTTAGATCTGTTTTCAAATCAACTTGAAGAGTATTTAGAATCCAAAATAAGTAGTACTAAAATAAAAAAAATTAAGCATGCCAATTGCCATGAGAGGATTAATACGGCTAAAGATTCTTGGATTTTCAACAAGAAATAACTTTTTAAAAATATATTTGACAAAAAAATTTTGTTCGAAATTCACATTTTTTTTTAATGATCATCATGCTAGATATGTCATGGCACGAGTGGATTTTGTATGGGCAAGGATGCTATTGTCTCCCTCTAGAGATGCAATTTTACGTGTCTTAGAATTGATTTTACTGATATCAGAATAATATTTTTTTATTCACTTTAAAATAAAAACTTTTTTTATATTAAAACCATCAACTGAATTGAAAAAAATCCGAATAAACATAAACAAAAGAAGAAACAACTACTCCAATGAAGAAATTAAAGTATTAATTATAATTAATGATAATATTAAAGACAAAATTTAAAATATGTTTGATATTTAAGGAATTAAAAGAGGCAAATTTCTCTTTTATATAAATTTTGATTTGATATGAAGTTCAACTTTAAGTTAATTTAATTGAAAAATACTGCATCAAAATCTAAGATTTGAGTAGGCTAATATGTCTAAATTATTGAAAATTTTGAAAGTTGTAGAAAAATATACAATGGAGTCAAATAAAAGAAATACATAGATGTAATTTTCCATTTATTTACTTAAAATAATTTGTCTTTATTTTATGCCCATCATAAATTTTTGAATTCCAAAATAGTCTTCTAAAAAAGAGATAAATAAGTTGGAGACTACTTTTTTGAATACGACGTAACACATTCGTATATATATATTATAGAAATAAAATAATTGTACCCTCTTTGTTTTACTAAATTTGATTTTTGGGTGAGGTGTATATCATCATAATAATTAGTAATAATATAATAACTATGCATGGATTCGTCCACATCTTTATTAGAAGTTTTGGGTTCAAATTTTGGATATAAAAAAGAAATTAGTATTGATTCAATTTATATGAACTTAGTAATTTTCATACAAAACTTAAAAAAGTATATCAAAGAAAAATCTAAAAAATATATATTAGTAAATAATAGATTATGAACTCACGACTATATCCATCCTTGACTAATGACTACACATTATCTTAACTAGTAAGAGATTTAGAATTGTTGGTATAATTATTTGTTTTTATTGCACTCTCAGCTAAATTTATAATATTTTTAAAAGTTATATATTATATATTTCTTAGGATAACTTTCAATTCATTAGAAAGGAAGATTTATGAGACATTAGATTAGAGTGAAAGGAACTTGGATTATTTGGTGCCTTGTTTTTGTGTGGTTTTTTTTTTCCCAAGATTTAGTGGATAATTTTTATATTCCTTAGGATTTTTATTTAGATGATTTAAGATACTTTAACTCAATACATAATTAACAATATAAAAGTCTCCTCTTCTAATATTATAGTCTGTTAAATAAAATGATTTACACAATTTACTATAATAAAACATGTAAAAGTTCAAAATTTGAGTCTTGCCATCATTTATTAACAACGAAGTTAACAAAAATCTAGGCGAAATGACAATTTCCTTTAAGCACATTAAAAATAATATTTCATTACTCCTAATAACCAAACATTTTGACATTTAAGTTTTGAAAGTAGAATTGCTTGGTGCAAATTTAATTAGTTCAACTTGATAAATAAATGTATCAGACATAATAGAGAGTGTTTAACTTCAATATAAGACTTTTTAATACGAGTTTAAACTTAATCGAGTCTCAATAAAAATACGAAGCACTTGATGGGATTTTATTTTTAAAAAAGAACTTTTGAAAGTAAAATTATTCGGCGTGAATTTAATTAGTCAAGCTTCATAAATAAATGTATCAGATACGACAAAAACGCTTTAATTATAATAGGGAAAAGGGTCAAAATTGCCCCTGAACTATATGAAATAGACCACATATACCCTTCGTTACATTTTGGGATCAAAAATGCCCCTGCTGTTATCCTAAGAGACCAAAATATCCTCAAGAGTTAACACCCCAAATTTTTATTGACGTGGCAAGCCACGTGGGACTAATTCTTCCACCTAAGCATTGCCAACTAGGATTCACTACAAAAGAATTAGACCTTTAGTGGCGACAATAGTCGCCACAAAAGCCCAGAAAATCGTCACTAAAAATTTTTAACATTAAATTCTAATTTTGTATTTTTTCTTCATTGTTTTTAAAAAACCAAAAATGATATCGATTAAGTAGGAGTTTGAAGAC
>JAJOOR010017647.1:0-29443 GCA_036250505.1 Solanum acaule
ATAAGAAATATTTAAAAATTATATCAAAGTAAATATTTTTATGTATAAAATAAAATTTTAAAATTATATATATAATGTCGGGTTGGTTTTTTTAGTTAAAACCAAACCAACCCAAATATAGTCGGTTTTTTTTTTTCAATATCAAATCAAGTCAAACCAACCACTAGTCAATTTTTTTTTCTCAATTTGCGGTTTGATTCGGTTTTCGGTTCGATTTTGTACACCCCTAGTTAATATATATAATAATTGATCTTTAATATATATATATATTTCAAAAAATGTATGCACTCACCAATCACCCTTCACGCCCACATGTACCGTACACATTTGATAGAGTGTATTAACAAAAATAATATTTGCATTGTGTATTAGTAGTACCTTGTTTGATATATTTTTCTATGCTATGTATAATTAATGCAAACATTAGTTACACACTATATTGTGTATTGAGGAGTGTATTACTAATACTATGAATTTCCAGGTATTAGTAATGCAAAGGATTTAATACATGTATTAGCATGGTTAAAGACTCAATTAACCCTCAAAAGCACTTTTACATCTTTTCCACCATAATTGTGGAGGATACTTTTGTAAATAAATATTTTTATACAATACATACAAATTAAGTGCGAGGATCATGTGAATTTGAGTTATGTCTAATAAAACTCTTCATTTTCTTCTTACTATGTGACGTGAGATTCATTTAAAATGTTATATACACCTAACTTGTCAACCTAAAAATTTGTCAGTCTGGTTTGATCGGTACTCATCAGCCCACCCTGTGTCAAGATGCATCACATAACCACACACACAGATATTTTAATTACATAAAAGTAATTTTTACGGAAAAAATGACTTCTATCACACCAAATAGTACAAAGAGAATCACATGACTTATATAAATTCTAGATGACTATTGATGAGCCACAAATTCAAATATAGAAAACAAAGAAAAATATGGAGTGTCATCATGAAGGAAAAAAATCCCCAAAACCTCATGCTGTGTGCATACCATTTCCATCACAAGGCCACATAAATCCTATGCTAAAACTTTCCATTCTCCTTCACTCCAAAGGCTTTTACATAACATTTGTCAACTCTGAATATAATCACAAAAGATTACTCAAATCCAAAACCCCTTTTTTCCTTGATAATAATTTCCAAGATTTCATCTTTGAAACAATTCCAGATGGACTTCCTCTTATTGATGCTGATGTTACACAACATATTCCTTCTCTTTGTTTATCCACAAAAGAAAATTGTTTAACACCATTTAGAGAGCTTTTAATCAAGATTAATAATAATTCATCTAATGTTCCTCCGGTTACTTGCATAATATTTGATGGAATTATGACATTTGCTTTGTTAGCTGCTCAAGAAATTGGTGTGCCAAGTGTTAGCTTCAGAACTACAAATGCTTGCAGTTTCATGTGCAATAAACATTTGCCTCTACTTATTGAAAAGGGAATTTTGCCTCTCAAAGGTTAGAATTCTTTAAAATTCAATCTTCTTTAGTTTATTCTACCTATCTATAATAGGGTCAATTTCATCGATGGTTATTCAACTTTTTAGTTTTCCGCTAAAAAAGCATAAAACTAATTTTTGTAACAGTAAAATATTCTTTCTATATAAATTGGTGCATATGTGAAGTTGAATTAAGTTTTGGTTTTATTTATAAATATTTTTTATAACTTTTATACAATTTAAAAAGTTGAATGACCATGGGGTGAAATTAATCTATTTGTAACCATGTTTGTTAGTCGAAACAGTTCGTGGACCAACTATATATGTGAGTCCTTAGAAAAATAAATAATTTGTCCAAGTTGATCTTCTCTTGTAATATAATATGCATACATTAATAATAAATTAATATGCCTTGTTTTATTTTCTATGCAGATGAAAGTGACATTACAAATGGTTATTTGGACACGGTTATAGATTTTATACCAAGTATGAAAAATCTTCGTCTTAGAGAATTTCCCAGCCAAATCAGAACCACAAATATAAATGACAAATATTTGGGAGAAACTGAAAGAGCTTCAAAAGCCTCAGCTATTATTTTCCACACTTTTGATTCACTTGAATTTAATGTGTTAAGTGATTTATCCTTAATTTGTCCTCCACTTTACACAATTGGACCTCTTCAATTACTCACTAATCAACTACAAGAAAAAAGCCTAAAATTCCTTAGAGCCAATTTATGGAAAGAAGATGAGAATTGTGTCAAGTGGCTAAATTCTAAAGAGGAAAAATCAGTGGTTTATGTGAATTTTGGTAGCATAACAGTATTGACAAAAAACCAACTCATGGAATTTGCATGGGGACTTGCTAATAGTAAGAAGAATTTTTTCTGGGTAATTAGGTCTGATGCAGTTATTGGTGATGATTCTATAATTTTACCAAGTGAATTCATCGAAGAAACGAAAGAAAGAGGGTTGATTTCAAGATGGTGTTGCCAAGAACAAGTTTTGCAACATTCATCAATCGGTGCGTTTTTTACTCATTGTGGATGGAATTCAGTGATGGAGAGTATAGGAAGTGGCGTACCGATGATTTGTTGGCCTTTTTTTGCTGATCAGCACATAAACTGCAGGTAATGCATGTTTATCTTTCAATCATTAATTATATATGCATCATATTACATGTATATTTGGACCTTCAGTTATAGTCTAAGTTCATGACACGTATTATCCTTTTTGGCTCAACAAACCCTACATGTTTGTTCTTGGCCATTAATTACTATTTGCATAAGCGTATGCAGGATGGGGTCATCAGGTTCAAGTGAACTCATGCTTTCCTCCTGAAATCATATTTATAAGTGTTATGTTTTTAAAAAAATATTTAAATATAAATGTGTGAACCCTTACTAGACGTATCAAATAATGCAATGATATTGGGTGTACCTCTCTGAGTAAGGTTATAAATTTGAATCTTACATCTATCTTTTTTTTTCTTTCTAAAATTAGGTAACACCTCTCTAAATGGTTACTGATAGCAATTTATATATATATAACTTTAATCTATCAAAATTTTCAAGTTTGTCACATTGGATTTTTTTTTTTAATATATAATTTAACCAAATGTGCGTATTATAGCTAGTAATGCTGAATGATATAACATACAATCAATTGATTCAGTCGATCTCAACAGACTATGTAGGGTGGATTCAAAATAAAAGATTTTTTGATTTTGATGTGCAGGTATGCATGTGATGAATGGGGTGTTGGTATGGAAATTGACAAGAATGTGAAGAGAGATGAAGTGGAAAAAATTATAAGGGAAATGATGGATGGAGATAAAGGTAAGGAAGTGAAGAAAAAGGCAAGTGAATGGAAAAAATTAGCAGAAGAAGCTACTGGAATTGAGGGTTCATCAAGCTTGAACTTAGATAAATTAGTAAAAGATGTACTTCTATCCAATTATTCACTTAATTAGTAGAATGATTAAAACAGAAATGAGAAGGACCCCCTCTGTCATCATTCAATATTTAACTTTACACAATATTTCTTACTCTCATAGTACTTTAAATAATCAAATAATTATCCGATAGAATCCGCTTGAATTGACTGAAAAAAAGTACTTCATTTGTTTATTTTTATTTGTCATGTTGTATTTTTTTAAAGTCAATTTAATTAATTTTCAATGTTAAATTAGATTATATTAATTTGATATTTTAAACAAAAAAATAGATATTTAAAAACTATACGAAAAGTACTATAAATTGTAATTTTTGCATGTTATGAAAAAATATATCGTAAAATTTTAGTCAAAGTTTTTATAATTTGACTCTAAGATGAAAACTATGACAATGAAAAGTGCACGGAGATAATAATATTTTTTAAATCAAAAAATAAAAAATCAAACTTAAATGACTTTTTAAGTAAAAAAATACTAAAAAGTAAGAAGAGACCTACTTTCTATGTCTAACTTGTTTAGAGTCATTTCAAATTTATTTTAAGTTATTTTTAACTTTATCAAGTACTTTCAAAAGCTAAAATAATTTTAAAATAAATTTGATTAACTTTTAAATCAATTCAAATAAGCTCGTAATTTTCCTGAAAAAGGTCTAATCAGTTAGCTAATTTAGGTTTTATATATGATTATTAACTTCTTGGTGTTACCCAACCTATACTATTCCAACTTTTTAACTCATGTTGAACTTACAGGGTTAAATGTGTGATTAAGAGAGCCAACTAGAAACTTCATTGGCCTCACCAAGTCTCATTTAATTAGTTTGTCAGTCAAATAATTGGTGTAACATCACAATCGTATCAGACACAGTGTATCAACTCAAATAATTCGTATTGATTTTCTCAAACAAAAATTTAACTTTTTCATGATTGCTTGGAAAATAAAAAAATATTTATTAAAGATTGATAATGATATTGGTACATGGAACAATTTCCCATCATTTGGTGTGATTTGTGAAGGATAACACGTGTTAGGATTTTGCCTTGATTTTTTATCTTATTTGAAATTTATTTATTTTTTAAAAGAAAAGTCAAAGTAGTACTATAAATGCTTGAACTTATTCTAAAAGAAAAATATAATAAGTCCAAAATATAATTTTCTTTCATATTTGGTTTATTCTTTCCTTAGAGAAAACGTATGAAATCCTATAAATAGAAGATCATCTTCTCACACTAAGAACACAATAGCTTCCACAATATAGACGTTTAAAAGTTTAGTTTATGGGGAGATTTATTCTTTCAATAGTTTTAATAAGTTTTTCTTTTATTAGTTTTCATATAATAATATTATGTTTTTAGTATAAGTTTTTGTCATTTGATTTATCAATTTTATGATTTGCAAATTATAAGTTTTCGCATGACGTCCTAATCAATTTCGAACCCAACAACACCAAATAGTCATGAGATTAAATCATAGTGTCACTTATTGTTGGCAAGTCCGGAATAACTTATCTTGAGATTAATAATTAGTATCAGAATAAGTTATCCCTCCCTTAGGGTGGTATAGTAATCTCGAGATAACTTATTGCGGATAAAATATTTATACATCACTTTTGACTTTCATAAAGGCATTCCTATAAACAAATAAATTGTTCTTAAAATTGATTATTTTGAAATAATATCATAACTTAAATTCAAACCAAACGAATCCTAACAACTATCATCAGAGCTAATAATGCCTCTGTCCATGAATACACATACGGACTGAGACATAGCGCATTATTCTGAATACAATTTATTTTGACTCGCATGAACTTTGAAAGAGTCGGATCATGATATATTTTATGAACCTGACCCGTTTGAATAAACCTAAGTCTGATCAAATCCGCCCATTTGCCACCTCAGAATTGGGAGCGAAAAGAACCTCATTTAACAGATTGTTGAAGTTAATAAAAGAAGAACCTCCTGGACTAGCAGCCTTCTCTGCTTCCTCCTTCCAATTCATGGCATTCAACTTCATCTTCTTTCCCTTTTCGCCATCCATCAATTCCCTCACAAGAATTTCAACTTCGTTTCTCTTCAGATCAACTATCTCCATTCCCATCTCCCACTCAGTACAACTGTACCTACAATTCGTCTGTTGCTCCGCGAAAAACGGCCAACAAAGCACTGGCACCCCTGCACAAACATTATCTAACGTCGAATTCCATCCACTATGAGTCAAAAACCCTCCAATTGCACGATGTTTCAACACTTTCTCTTGAGGACACCAATTGGCTATCATCCCTCTGTCTTTAATTTCACTTAAATAATCTTCTGGCACTTTTACAGAGTCCCCTGTAATTAAATCAGGCCTAATTATCCATAAAAATTGCTTCTTAGTATTAGCAAGTCCCCATGCCATTTCTATAAATTGATCAAAATTCATCACAGTTATACTTCCAAAATTCACATAAACAACTGAATTTGGCTCTTTTGTATCAAGCCATTCAATGCAGGTCAAATCTTCTTTCCACAAATTTGAACCAATGGATTTGAGATTTTCATCAATTGTGTTATTGAGCATGAGCTGTAAAGGACCAATGGTGTAAATATGAGGATGTATGGCGAAAAGGGCATTTAAGGCATTATGCTCAAAGGCATCAAATGTGTTCAAGACTATAGCTGAGGCTTTAGAGATTCTTTCAGTTTCATTTATGAAGAAATTAAGCATAATATCATTAGGATCTGTTGTTCTGATGAAACTTGGAAAATCTCTTAACCTCATGTTTTTCAATATTCCAGGGACCCAATCTATCGTCTTTTCCAAGTATCCGTTTGTAATGTCATTTTCATCTGCACAGTGAAAGAAAAAGAAACATACGTAGATGTATGAGCAGAGATAGATGATGAATTTGAACTCGAATATCTAATTTAAAACACGTTTTTCGCTATTACTCGTGCAAAATCATAAATATAACTTTGTAAATAATGTAATTTATCCGAAAAAATATAAAACTTTTTTGAATGAAAGGGCAAATATGGAAAAAAAATTCAAGCATTCATCTTGAACTTTAGAGTTGTAAAATACTTCCTCCATACCTATTTATTTGTCAAATATTTCTTAATTTGATTTCTTTTTTTATTTGTCATTTTTGACAAATCAAGCAAGGACAATTTTTTTGCCTATTATACGCTGAATTTATTAACATTGAGTTAATATCTTTGAAAAATGTAATGTATAAATATGTTTAAGACTTTATTAATTAATAAAGACAAAATAATAAACTCACTATTTTAAACATTATTTTCTTAATACGTGTGTCAAATTAAAGTTTAACTAATAAAAAAAAATTAAAGGAGTAGTTATGTCAAGACCAGTAAAAATGAATGGTGGAAGTAAATGATTTATAATAGAATAGAGATAGCCCATATTATTGATTTATGGGCTCCAAATAGTCGTGTTCTAATTTTTTTTTTCCCTTTAATTGCATGTAGTACTACTTAAATTGGAACGGTTTCCCTAAAGTTAGCTTAGAAATACCAAATACACCCATAATATAAGCATAATTGACCACTCGCCGGAAGGATAAGATTTCAAAAATATGATGATTTAAAGTTTTTGTCTTCTTTAATGCATTTAAATCAGCTTTCGACCCTTATGTCCCATCAAAAGTATCGTTTGGACGTTTTTAATTAGTAGATTCTTTTTTAATTTATGATTAGGACCAAAAGGAAAAATAATTTTACTTTTCACAGTCGTATACGATTCTCTAACTACATTGTTGAAAATGATTAATTTGTATGAAAAAGAAAGAGTCTCCAACCCTCCAACTTTCGTTTCTAAGAGATTCAAATCTTATTATATTATTCATGATGTTTTTAGGTTGAATTTTTTTTAGCTGACGATATATATATATATATATATATATATATATATATGTTTTAATTTATTTGTTTAATTTTGACTTAAAAAGTAAGTAATTTTTTTAATCTTGTATTGATCATAAACTAAACATGTGTATAAGGTATAAAAGTGTCATATAATTTTATGGTATTAAATATGCTAGGTGGAAAGATAAAAGTAAATAGTTGTTGAAAAAGAAGAAGAGGAAAGAGACATTTTTAATAAAATGGACTAAAAAACAAAGTAAGATAAACAAATTGAAACATATATAGGAGTCTTATAAGTACTTCCTTTGTCCACTATTAACTTTGCACACTTTTTAAAAAACTATAAATAAAAAAATTATTTTACTATATCATCCTTTAATGGGAAGTGACTATAGTTAATGACAAGGGTAAATTATGAATTAAGTAAACTTATCCATTAATTTCATAAAGTGGACATGTATTGTTGAACATCCTATAATAGTATAGTGAACAACTAGCTAGACAACTATTGTTGGAGGAAAGCAATATAACTTAAATCATTTATAGAAGCTAGTTTACTTATTACTCCCTCCCTCCGTTCATTTTTATTTGTCATGTTGCGTTTTTCAAAAGTCAATTTGATTATTTTTAAAGTTAAATTAGATTACATTATTTGATATTTTTAACAAAAAATTCAGATATTCAAAAACTAAACAAAAAGTACTATAAATTGCAATTTTTCGCATATGAATATGATGAAAACATATATCGTAAAATGTTAGTCAAATTCTTATAGTTTGACTCTAAAAAGGAAATTATGATGTAGTATGAGTTACACCATTTATTTTAAGTAACTCGATCCTTGTTTGTATAAAGAGATTTTTCATGCTTTTATATAGCAATATGAATGCCCATAGATTTATATATTCATGTAGAATATGATTTTGATAGATTAAGAGGCCGTTTAGAAGGGAAAAACGATGATTTTGTGAAGATTGGTGGCAAGGTAGATGTACAACTGTTAATTAATTAATTACCTTTAAGAGGAGTGTATCCTCTTTGAACAAGGTGATGAAAGTGCAAATAACACATGAAACCACAAGCACTTGCAGTCCAAAACAACACCTCCGGAATACCCAACTCCTCAGCAACATCCAACGTGAAACTCATTACTACATCAGACACGATACACGTCACTGGAGGAACAACGCCGTTACCATCCGCGTTAATTTTATTAATAAGGTTGCGGAATGGTACCAGACAATTCTTAGATGTAGAAGCACAAAGAGAAGGAATATGTTGTGTGGCATCAACGTCGTGATCTGTCGATGGGAGGCCGTCCGGTATGGTCTCGAACCGGAAGTCCGGTAATCCGTCGAGAGAGTGTGGACCATTGGACCGGAGAAGACGTTTGTGGTTAAATTCAGTGTTAACAAAAGTAATGTAAAAGCCATTGTGATGAACAAGTTTGGCTAGTTTGAGCATTGGACTTATGTGACCTTGTGCTGGATAAGGTACGCACACCACATGACCACTTTTGAAATTTGCAAAACCAGCCATCTTTTTTTTAATGATGTTTGTTCGAGACTCGCGAAGTAATTGTGGTCACTTTTATAGCCACATTTGTATATGATGTCCATTCCGATAGGGCTGGACGATAAGACTTTATTAATTAATTTGCAATATTTGCTAATTACTCAATTTCATTATTTCTCTTACCTAATCGATGAAAAAGAACATTATATTTATACCTTCTATAGAAACAAGAAAACACTGGGCCACACTATTTCTTTTCTTTTTTTTTTTCTTTTTGGTTCCGGTGTTTAGGTATCCACAAAGCCCCACTAAATTTGAGAAAGTCCCACATTGGAGGTAAAGTGCCCCATAACAAAAGTAACTCCATATCTAGAGAGACTCGAACCTGACAACATTTCAACATTCTTCGTAATTGTAGTATCTATACAAGTTCTCCCTCTGTTTCAAATTTAAATTATATGAATTTTAATTCACATTTTAAAATATAATATTCCATCATAATGATATAATAAGAATTATAATTTATAAAAATATAATTTTTAAAAAATATATAAAATATAATTTAAAAATATAATTTTATAATAACAAATTAATTAAATTTAACGCTCTTGACGGGAAAAAAGTAACACATAGCGAATACTACTAAAAAAATTTACAGCCACCTCTCCACCTACTGGGTATTTGTTCAGAACTTTAGGTTTGTGTGCCAAACTTTTAACTCGAGATTAAAAAGAGATTAAATTAAAGAATAATTATACTAATATTAAATAATAAGATGAGTAATTTTTTTAAATTTATGTATACATGAAAGTGTTTTATAAAATAAAATAATTAACTAAAGATAATAATAAGAAAGGGAAGGAGAAAAGATATATATCATTTCAGTTCTTAGTATCATCTCATAATGAAGGAAGCAAGCCTACTTATAGGCCAGAAACACGTGGTAAGAAACTGTAACACTCGCAATTTGAAATAGCTAGGAAAAAGTTAAGAATTTGAAATAGTCATTTTTGGAAAGAATAAAAATCTGGAAATTTACTTAAGTTAGGAAAAAGGTGAGTTTTTTGGTCAAATTCAAACGGACGTAACTCTTAGCTCAGGATGAGTTAGGTGTACTTCTAGGTATGGTTGGAAATCTCTTGGAACGATCTTTCCAACGCCGCCAAGATTGCGTGAGTTTGAGTTTGTATGAGTGAGATACGCCCATTGAAAGTTGGGATGTTCAAATAAGGAAATGTCTAATCCAGATTTTTGAAGGGTATTTCAGTCTTTTCCTTATCCAATTAATTAAATTCGTTTTACTGAATTAATTAAGGGTCTAAACTGAACTTGGTCAGTTTTATGCTTTTGGAAAAGAGTTAGGGTCTTAGAGAAGAGGAAAGAAGAGGAGAAAAGAAAAGGAGAATCAAGGAAATCGTCAAGTTCGTCGAGTTTAGCTTGTTGATTTTGTCGGGGTGATCCCTACAAGGTATGTGAGATCACATAGTGTTGGGTTAGTTCACCCACGCGCCAAGCATGTTTAATTCAACGTATTTTCGTCCTAAAAAGATTGAGAAATTGATGTTCTCGATAGTTGTTCTTGAATTGATTTCGTTTTTTAATATGAGTTGGGATTAAGGAGTTTCTTGTTGATTAAGTGTTGTTTCCTAGAGTTGTTTGGGTTAGATTTTGCGTATATGATTTGAGTACATGAATCTAAAGTGAATTTGAGATAAATAATTGGATTAAAACGATTTAGGATCAGAAAATGAGATCAAAAGTTCGTCAAATTTTTGCCTAAGGAACAGGTCGCGCGACGCCCCCCTACAGCGCCAGGAGGGCTGGGGGCGGCGCGCCTGCAGTGCGCCCAAAGTGAGCCCCAGTAGGTTGGGGCCTGGCGCGACGCTCCCCATTACGCGCCTAGATCGGTGTTTTCACCTAGTTTTCGTCTTTCAGTCCGTTAAAGTCCTTCTAAAGTGTACTAACACTTTCCATTGATTCTAACTACTCTAAATGACTTCTAAACATCTATAAATCATAACCTTGAATCCATAAATTCAAATTCAAAGAAAGTTAAGAGCCAAGTCTAGGAAGTTCTTAGAGTCTTTTCAAGAAGTCTTTTGCAAATGTTTTTAACTTTGTTTTAAGACTTAAAGTTCAAGTTGAGTAAAGAGTAAGGATTAAAGCTTGAAGTTCATTTCTTCAAAAGTATATGGAGACTAAGTATTTCCAAAGAGATTTAAAATGTTTTCACATTTAAATAAGAACGGAAACTGAGATTTCCAAAGAGCCTTCGGGCTAGTTTTCAGAAAAGAGTAATAGTTTTCTAAATGAAGCAAGAAGGAAAACTTTGATTTCCAAGATAGCCTTTGAGTTAAGTTTTGAGCACTAATCTCAAATCACAGAAGAAGTATGTTAATAAACATAAAAAGCTAATATAATATTTTTGAGAGTAGTATTGAGCACCGATATGGGGAAGAGTTAAAACAACTATCAGCCTCCATAAACCATGTAGCCGTCATGGGTAGAAAAGGGCCATACTTTTTAGATGAATCCTTTTCACATAGACTAGTGGATCCACTTAGTGAGTTAGTTTCTTATACCCCAGGCAAGGTATAGGATGGTCCTTGGCAGCGTGAGGTAAAACGTTGTAGTACCACTTAGGCTCATAATGGTGGTTGTCGGTTAAAGAAACTCCCACAACAGTAATTGCATGGTTCCTCAAAAGGTTCTGCTAAGTATGGATGGGGGTATGAGACTTCATTCATGTATTGCACAAGTAGACTTTGAGAGGGATCATGATATGTCTTTTATGATTTTATGATTATAAGTTGACAGCATGTTTTAAACAGTATTCTTTTTCTTTATATTGCACTTGTTTTAAACTACTTTATAATGAAATGAGTTCAGTTAAGTATTCATGAGTTGAGAAGTGTCAAGGTAAGTGTTTCTTTCAGATCATTTTCAAGCCTATGTTATATTTAACTTTCCAACTCACATACTCGTACATTCAATGTACTGATGCCAGTTGGCCTACATCGTCTTATGATGCAGATGCAGGTAACTAGGATTGGCATTTCGACGCATCGTTGATCCAGTGAGTAGCTCAGAGTCTGTTGGTGATCCTCATTGCATTCTGAAGGATCCATTTCATTGTTTTCTAGTTTAGTTCATTAGGATGTTAGTGGGTTTGTCCCAACATCCATCTCAGTTGTTATTAGAGGCTTCATAGACAGTCAGACATTAGTTCTTTAGTCTTTTCATTGTCATTTATCCATGTTGAGACTTGAGTTTGCCTTAATGGCCAGTTAAATGTTCTTTTATAACATTCCAGTTTATTATATGAACTTATCTTTGTTGAGTTTAAGTATTCCGCTGAGTTAAGTAAGTCAGGCCAAGGGTTCGCTTGGGGCCAGAAATGGTCTTCGAGTGCCAGTCCCGCCCAAGGTGTAGGCTCGGGGAGTGACAAACTATCATTCACAAGCTATTTACTAGCTTGCACAAGTTGTGAACTAGTTTTCACACTTTTAATATAGCAATTACACACACAGTACATAGGCTTCATAATGGCATCTATAATTCCACAACCCTCCCCCTTGAAATGTCCATGTCTTGATTGATAATATGCCTTAATAAAATGTTAACTAAAGAAATTTTGGTGAAAGAAAAAGAGTACATATATCTTTAAATATACATGGGTTTGTTGCCTCACTAAAAACTTTGCTAGGAAAACCTTTTGGGACAAAATCTAGGTGAAGGAAAAAAATAGTACAATGCATATTTTACTCCCCTGATGAAGATCACAATTGAGATGGTAGAGTCTTCGCATTCCAATTTTGTGTACCATCTTCTCAAAAGTTGAGGTTGTTAAAGATTTGGTGATTAAATCTATTGGATTATCACTTGAACGAATTTATTGTACATCAATATCACCATTGTTTTGGAGATCATGTGTGAAGAATAATTTTGGTGAAATGTGTTTTGTTTTATCTTTTTTTTATGAAGTCTCCTCTTAATTGAGCTACGCATGCAACATTGTCTTCAAAGAGGACTGTGGGTACCTTGATATCACACTTGAAGTCACATCTTTCTTTGATGAAATGTATCACTGATCTCAACCATACACATTCTCTACTTGCTTCATGAATAGTTATTATCTCAACATGATTTGAAGAAGTAGCGACAATAGACTGCTTCGTAGATCGCCATGATATATATAGTAGTACCTTTGTATGTGAACAGATAGCCTGTTTGGGATCGAGCTTTATGTGGGTCAGATAAATGACCTGCATATGCATGATCAACAAGATCTGCATTATCATTGTTAGCATAAAAGATACCCATATCACTAGTCCCCTTTAGATATCGTAATATATGTTTTACTCCATTCCAATGTCTTCATGTAGGGGAAGAACTATATCTTGCTAACAAATTAATAGAAAATGCTATGTTAGGTCTCATAGCATTAGCAAGATACATAAGTGCACCATGTGTTTGGCCATAGTATTTGGGAAACATATTTCACGTTTTTAGAAAAATATGATTTATACCCATAAATTTGTATTACAAGTCAATTGGATCTTCGTTACTACAAATAACAAGTAGTGTTCATGACACTAGAGTAATGTGGTAGTTTGGAGTGAGTGCAACCAGTGGCGAATTTAGAGCCAAAAAATCAGGCACCTGCACCCGTGGTCTCTTCGTAAAATTGGATATTTTGTATATATATTTTTTAAGATTTTGTATAATATTATATTCTGACACCCGTACTATAAGAAGTCTAAATGGTCCACATGGTTAAATATTGAGCTGTTGACCTTGAGGATTAAGGATCAATTCTCACTTCAATACATTTTACTTGGTGCACCCATGTTCGAAAAATCCTAGATTCGCCTCTGAGTGCAACAAGCATCATTCCATACATCGTGAAATAGACAAAACACATGACTTTGTTACCTTAAGCTGATTGTTTATCATTTTCATCAACAATCATATCATTACTTTCATATTCAATGAATATTTCATCACTACTTTGATGTTCACATAAAAAATTATGTAATACAACGCAAACAACTATTATAGAGGATTTTTTTGTAAAAAATAAAAGTTTGATGTAAAATTTCAATTTTTAAAAGATCCCAAATAGTGAGATTTGACCCAAATACTAGAAAAAACTAGTATTTGGGAATTTGGGATATTTGCCAAAAATATTCACCAAATAATGGCAAATTCTATGGACAAACACTATTTGCCAAATTTTCCCCCAAATATTACTTGAAAAATCTATGGTCAAACGGGTCCTAATAAAATGTTTATAGAATATTACTTATTTTTTCAAAAATATTTTTATTTTTTTATATCTGCTTGGAAAATAAAAAATACTTATTAAAGATTGATAAGACAGGGACATTTCTGTACAGAAATTGTCAGAAACACTTGCAACTAAGCTATAATGCACATGTCCACGAACAGACGGATTGAGACATAATATAACGAACCCGAATCTATTTTTATCCGCACAAATTTAGATAAGTTGGATTATACTAACTTATTTTAAGTTTGATTGAATCCGCTCATTTGTCACCTCAAATTGAGAGTGAAAAGAACCTCATTAATCAATTTATTCAAATTAATACAAAGAAGAACCTCCTGTAAAATGATGTCAATCATAATTCATAAAAGTGCAAGTTCAGTATCAAGTAAACAAAAAAGCAAATTGGAGGGTGGTAAAACACAACTCAACTCCTACATTTTATTTCTACCTTATCGCTCCACTCTTGGCACATAATGTGTGTTCAGTTCAACTTATAGCTTTCAAAGCCACGAAAAGTGACCACCTAAAAATTTGGTACCTGGTTGTTCTGTGTCCTGCTGAGTTAATTCACAGGCGCAAATTGTTGATCAATCAGTCGTTGAGCCCCTTCAACGATCCTCTCTATCACTTCACCTGCGGGTAGAATTTCCTTGATAAGACCGATGCTCTCACCAGCATACATCGCCATGCTTCCTATATCGCCAGTAGTTGTGGCATTTGGTACAGTACCAGCAAAGCGACGAACCTCTCTTTCCTGTTAAATGAAACTAATTACTACATTCTTAAGAACTAGGTACAGATAGAAGAATTTCACTCGTGCTTATATTATAGTTCACATACTTCTCCCACAACGAGATAAAATGCATAGGATCAAGTATCAAATGATAAGACAAGCTGGTATCAGTGTCAAATAGAAAACTAACAAGTTAACAACATAAAAGGTTGATCACAGAATGAAGAGTCATATATAGGATAGGAACATTTTCAAGATTGTGTTAGGAAGAATGTAATCTAGGATACTCACCCTGCCATGTATGATTGTGTGGCCAATGACAGGTTGATTTGACTCATTCTCATGACTTGGGAGCGCCTTCCATTCCATGAAGAAGGGGGTTGCCAGAACACGTTGTGGTGCCCCTGGCCACCTTGCACGACCAAATACATCTGTGTACTCTGTTTGATCAAATTCAATCAGCTTCCTCTTGTACGTTGGGTGAGCATAGCTTTCCTCTGTTGCAAGAAACCTGAAAAGGTTTAAGATTTTAATAACTTAGCCACTGTTTTGCATATCCACAAGGACATGAATAGTTTTTATGTAAGGGAAGTTCCTAAATAGTCCTGTCTGATGCGCTGAAACATCTATTTATCACAGGATATGTTAGCATCTTGTGACATATATTTCATCATTCCATCTCTACTGTCAGGGCCAAAACATTTCAGAATAGAATTATGTCTAGAACTTATTCATTTAATATTCTTGATGCCTCATACATGTGAATGTACGATAAAAAAAAAACTATTGAAAAATAAGAGTCCGCGTTGACCAACGACATCAAACCTACAATGATGTATCTATTCCCTAAAAATGCACATAAGAAACTATTTAAGCAAGCAGAGGGCCATAGTAAACTGCAATTTATAAGTGAGACCTAACTTCTAAACAGCAACAGCCCAGCATGATTAACAGGATATAAGCTGGAGAGGAAGCAGGTACTGATAATAGATTAAACACCTTTAAATGTTGGAACTTAAAAGATCCTTACCTGGTACCTAATGAAACACCCTGTGCACCAAGGGCCAGAGCAGCAACATAACCACGCTCATCCACTATTCCTCCAGCAGCAATTACTGCAATGTCACGACCACGAACAAGATCGACTACTCTAGGCAATAAGGTGATTAAACCATCCTAAAAGGAAATCAACCAAGTAGGTCATATATTATTCGATAAGTAATTTCACAAAAAAGTGGCGACGAGATCGACTTCAACAGAAACAATTAGGATTTGAGGGGAATAGAGGGGGAGGGGGAAGTGCTTGAAGTGAAATATTCTCAAGGAAGAACAAATATTGTTAACTTGATGAAAAAACTAGCGCATATCATAAAATGATCACCATTATACCTGGCCAATTACATGGCCTCCTGCTTCCCGACCTTGGACAATAATTGCATCTACACCAGCATCAGCAGCTTTCTTTGCTTCTTCATAGCTGCCAATCTTAAAAAAACAACATGTGTGCTTTATAAGCTACATTTCAGGAAAAAGTAGGTGAAGCTAAGTTCTCTATTCTTTCACAAATGTACTGACGACTCTAACTCTACAGCAAAAAGCAGAAGCCACCTAACTTGAAGAGGCATCAACAATCATGCTACAGGATAAGAGGGAAGCTAAGAATAGAATACTTCAAAATATATCACTAGACATATAACAACTATGTCTCCGTCCAAAACAAGTCGGAATCGGCTATATGAGTAATTAGGAACTCTTAAACCTTAAAATTAACTTGCTAGAAAGAACAAACTCATATAAAAAGCAAAAAAAATAGGATTATCAACTATTAATTGGTATTCTTACATAATTAGAAAACCAAATTACTGGGGAAAAAAGGGCTACTGCAGTAAATAAAATAAGGATGAATATAATTGATTTGAACTTCTTTTTGTTCTTTGCTCATGTCTAAGAATGTGTATCATTCGGGTGAAGAGTTGCATTCGTTGATGAGCGACATTTCAACTAGAACAAGCAGAACAAAGGCTCCTAAGCTGCATAGAGCAATTTAAAGTGAACCCCACACTAGCCCAGTAAATTAAATGCACAAAAGGATCCAACATCATGTAATACCAAAAATTAATGATAGGGAGAAATGCAAATTTTGTGATATTCAATGACAAATAGTGAATTTTTGAAAATGTGAAAAGAGTTGTGTTGAAAACTTACTTGTGGTACAACTTTGACCCCAGCTTTATGAGCTTCAAGAACCAACTCCTTTGAACATTCACCCCAATAAAGCTGCAATACTGCAACCTTCTCATCCAGTATAGCTTTTACATTTTCCTTGTGAGGAAATGCAAGAATAACACCTATCCCAAATGGTTTGTTAGTTAAGGTTCTAGTCTTCCTTATGAGCTCTCTCACATAATCAGGATCTTCCTGCCACACACAAAAAAAAAAACATTACACGGTTAGATTCTTCTACCCCTCTACAGGACTAAAGTTTCAGCAGCACGTTTTACTATAATCATACACTTCCATCAGCGGACAATTCCTAGTCTAACCAAAGATTGATTAAAAGACAAGATAACCATTGACTGTACAATTAAGCTCTCAACTTTGTACACTGAAATTAAAATAGGAATTTAAAAACATAAAACAATCAGAAATTTCGATGAGAGAAGAAGAAAGATACCCACCCAATCAGGGACTCTGAGAAAAGCAAGAGCACCAGCATTAGCAACAGCAGCAACAAGCTGTGGACTTGAGATATCAGGTCCCAAGGGTGCTTGAACAATCCCACACTCAAAACACAAAATTCCTCTCCAACCCATGTCTTGCCCAAAAACTAATCAATGTTTCTGGCATCAAATATAGTAGACAAACGGCTTCTCTCATGTGCATTTTTTTATATATAGAATACGGTATAAAGTTGTCGACTATTGGGAAATATGCGTAAGCCACTACGTCGGTCTATCACCTTTGGGAAATGATTGAGGTGACTGACTCAGATTCAATGCTTTCTGAAAAGCAGAGGGGAATGTTGATTCATAAAAAATTAGCATAGCAGAAATTCGGATCCTTTGCACTTGAGCAACTTACATAAATGTTTTATGTTGATTATTAATTTTTGCCACTTTTATTTTTTGTCAAGTCAGAATAAATGACACTAATAATATTTTACTATTAAGCACTTAACTTATAATTTCAAATATATCTATTAATTCTAATTATGAATTAATTTGTTTAACTAGGCTTCTTGTAAATACTCAAAACTAAATTACAACATTAGTCGAAGTAGGTGTCTATGATTTGTCACATTTATTTGATAGAAAATGGGGCCCTTTTCGGCCCAAATGAACTTGGTTCTCCTTGGGCCATGGAGATGGGCCTTTACTATGTTTTCCGTAAATAATCTTGACCCATTAATGAAGTAATTAATTGGGCCGTTGACCCAAATTCATTGGGCTTTTCTTCACCCAATTGATATGGGCACCTTAGGCCAAATAGTTGGGCCTTAATTACGTTTGTCGACTATAAACACATACACAGCTAACAATTGTTAGTATAAATTTTAGGAATTACATAATTTTAATATGAAATTACAATCTATCCCTATTTAATTTGTAATTACATTAATACCTGAAAAAGTAAAACAAATCGGATACATAATATGTAGCTCGGAAACATTAAAAACTAACTCGGATACATTATAAAATAATTTAGAATTAGGAGAGAAATAAAGGATTTTAGAGGTTTTTAAAAATAGAAGGAAATATTAGAAATAAGAGAAACATAAGATGTGTATTTCAGTAATTTTTCCCAATGGGTATCTTCTTCTTTTTCCAATGGTCTTTTATACTCTTTTTTATTATTTTTTTGTTATCTTTTCTTTTTTTTTTTAGAAAACATATTACTTCTCTCGTCCCACTTATTAGCCAAGTTAATTATTTTTTATAATTGTACTTAGCCTAAGTATTTTTCTAGTTAAAGAGGCTATATAATTATTCTTTTTTTCTCCGGTTTTCTGAAGTTAGGTTGATGCTGATCAATGACCATCTACTTCACCTTTATATTTTTAAAACATTATATCTTGAAAAAGATTTTATTGAAAACAAAAATAAAAGCACAACAATATTTCATGTAACTTAGTGAAATATTAATTGGTCAAAATCATAAAAGTAGTAATAAAAACATGACGGCAAAGCGAATATGATTCTTGATAAAATTAAAATTCACCAGTGAAAAAATTATACTTAAAAATATTCTGAGCCGTTACGCAATTTGTCACGGTTGAATAGAATCTCAATTATTTGTATTAGTATGACTTATAAAAATGGTAAGTTAGGAGTTAGGACTTAGGTAACGAATATAATTAGAACTTCTCATCTTAACATTAAATAATTGTGTTAATTTACATGCTAAGCAACTTTGTAGTTTGCTTGATATAATTAAGTTCTTTATAAAAGTGAATCACGGGTACTCAAGAATCGTGAATTGCATGCATGTAAAGAATTGACTGGTCTTAATTAGTCAAAGATTAGGTTTGATCAATATATTATGAGGATAATATATATTGAAGGGTCTAAATTAATTCAAAATTGGGTCAATATTTGTTTTTCGACTAGTCTTTTTTTATTGTACAGTTGAAAGTCTTATTTTCTCCATTGATTGATTTAAACTTCTCTATCTGCTTCATCTAATGGAGAAAGAATCGTAATATAGAAAAAAATAATTACCGACAACGTAATAAATTTATTAAAATCTAGTCAATTATCACGTGGAAAAAATGGGTACTTATCTCCATTTTGTGTTTTGTATGCAGCGTTATTCTAATCAGTAATACGATTTAATGAAACATATAATGCCGTGGGAATAATTGACTATGTTCACCAAAGGAATTAGAAAGGCAAACGATGTTTTGTTATCTTCCTGTCTTTTTCTTTATATATGGTGTGTGGAATTCATGATTGGAGCTTGGTGGAATTCTGTCCATAAAACTTGTTTCATTCCACATATGATTTTCTTGTCATTTTGTGATATTTAAAGTCAATTAAATTGATCTATAATGTATTGATTGGAAGAATCAAATCAATAAAAAAATGATATAAATAAGTAATTTTAAAAATATATTATAGTAATTAATAGGGAATATTATAAAACAAAAAACTAAAGTTACAAATGAGAAAGATGAAATAATTATACAATGATAAGTTGAGACAAATTCATTATTCAGAGTCAATAAGCTTGGAATATATGTGATCTTAATTGTTATATGCACACGTTTTATATATATGAACATATATAATCCAGTTAAGTACGCAACAATGTATATAATGAATTTCATTAAACTCGCCCTAGATTGATTTTTATTAACAGCAAATAAAATCACTCACAATTAAAATAAAAAGGGAGCTCAAGTTATTGTTTCTAATGACAAACTAGTTGGATGGTTCCTCTCATCTGATGTCTAGCTACCTACAATTACAAGAGATCGATGACTTCTTGAAAACAAAAACTATTTGCAAGGAACTTATATACATTTAGTACTTTTTTATTCACAATATATTTGAGTTATAAAATCATGGTATTACTTGCCATGCCAGAAAGTGGTGTGGTAATTAATATTAGTATATGGAAGCGCTAGTAGTTCAGCCATAATCACAACAACTTAATTTATGTGTGTAAATAACAGGATAGTTGTAGTTGTTTATTGTATTTGGATTGGATGACATACATTCCAATGAACAAATAATGAAGGGAAGTGGACCTACTAACCAAGAATTAAGCCTTTATTGAAAAACCTTAAGTCCTTTCAATAATTTCCCTAAGGACTATGGTCTATTATACTATTTACTAGTATAATAGCATGACATATGTTTTTTACATTACAAAATTTACTACTCAATCATGGACAACTAACACATATTTTTACATCAATTTATCATTAAATCATCATACTTATAAATTACATGATCTAATCTATGTACTACAAGTCACCAGAAAATATAGAATTAGCTATATAATTTTTCAGTAGTTCCTTGCTAATCTGTTGATAAAAAATTGCTAGCTAATTGATTCACCTTATATTATAATCCGTAGCTAATGAAATTAGCATTGAATTTTTGTTGTTTAATTTGAAATTTTGTCCGTTTCTTTTTCTTTATTTTTAGTAGCTTTGTAAGTTTTTTTTTTCTTTTTCGTATTTATTATTCCAGACTGCGACTTCAAAGTCAAAGGTGATAGGAAGGATTCGGATTTTTTTTTCAATTTATTTATTATTGGTTCTTCTTATTAATTTATCTTTAAAAAAAAATATAGTAGATTTTTTTTATATTGTTCTGAATAGAGCGTATGACAAATAAATATCATCCATGACCTTTTCAAATATTGAGGCTTTTCTCCATGACACGTGTATATAATGCTAGGTCAAGTCGACCCACGAGTTTGTTTTGGTTTTTTTGGAGGGTCTATTTCAAATGGCCTCCCAATTATATTTATGTTAATCAAAGTACAATTTATTGGATTTAAGATGAAGGAATTATGTAAATTTGTCTAAAATTATATGATATGTCATTTCACACGTGTGACTTCATTATCACCATTATTAGGATGACTAAGTTCACAGTTAAGCTTGTGAAGGATCACTGCATAGTCCAGCAAGTAACACTTATTGTTCTATATTGACTATGTGGTCATGATCAGTGATAGATCGATATGAATAGCACATTAATAGCAAAAAAAATTTAGAAACTACATAGAAGGTGTAATGTCGTTTCATATCAAACTATGTTAAAGAATATTTTTTAACTAATTTAATTTGATAATTGATATTTGATTTAGTGGTTCCACGAAAAATGTATGGAGATGACAGAGTGATGACATGGGGCTCAGTTTAATACCCTTACCATGTTGTACATTACTTGATGACACACGACTCAAGAAGAAGATGAATATGGGCTTCATGGTCATAAATGTTCATTAACGTGAGTGGAACACAGTGAGTTTTGAAAATTGACCCGTGGATCGTGATAAATATGTCATGTCGAATTTAGTTCGAGGAAAGATTATTGGAGGTGAAATTCTAACTCTAAGATCATTATAAGTAATTTGAGTTGTTACTGCCTGATGATCGAATATGTTTTTTTCTTGTAACTAAGTATTGAAGTAATTACGTAGTCACACCAATAATCAGTTACTATTAGAAAGAAAAAATGTCATGGATAAACGACTATATGATGCTCTGAGAATGATACAAGGGTATGAACGGCAGTTTATAATTAATTAGTCACGGGTGATTAAAATCTCAATACTATTAGTATAAAAAGGTAATATATGAACAAAAAAAAAAAAGAAAAAAAAAGAAGAAGAGAAGTGATAAATATTTTTGAGACTAAGAATTTTCATATTGATAAAACTGATTCCGTGAATAACATGCATATAAGACATAAAAATGACTTTTGAAGAACTAATTATTGAGAAACATAATTCTTGACTAATAGAAGGTAGAAATTTTAAATTTCATGAAGGTGCCTAACATATAAATAACATTTTTTCTTCACACGGAATGAAGATGGTTGGAGTTATTTTGCAATCGCCTCCTAATCTTTATTTTCTTTTGACTTATTTGCTTTATATTTTACTGATTTGGCGTTATTTTATTTTTATATTCTTACTTTACTAACATTTCTTTTCAATTAATGGTCTATTAAAAACATGTCTATCCTACAACAATAGGATGAGGTCTACATGAATCTTATTATCCTCATACTTAACTTGTGGGATTATACTAAATATGTTATTGTATAGCATGAAAATTTGAGATCAATAGAATTATCAATAAGACGTCGTGAAGAAGCTAACGATTTCAAACCTTCAATGATGATGAATCACATCACGATAAAGGCAAAATATACTAAAAATGTATAATCTTAATATAGTTTGGTGAATTGACTATATGAGAAAATTAATTTAATAAGCATAAAAATTAATGAAACAAAAATATCTAAGATCCCTAAATAAGATTCTTTTAAGAAGTACATCGTGGATGTTTTTCTATTGTGTATGAGAAGTAAAGATATTTTATTTACAGAATTCCAAATCTTTTCATCCAAAAAATGATAGATAAGAAGAGTTATTTTCTACCAAATAATTTTTTTCCAACAAGAATTTTTTTAAGCAAAAGACAGTTATTGTACAAAATCAAAATAAGATGGGAAAATTCACGACAAACCCTAACATGATGAGGTGCCTAACATATAAATGACTTTAATACTATGTATTTTCTTCGTCAATTGTTATTCTATGATTTATGCCACCTTATCCTAATGAAAAGTTCAATATTTGAATCAAATGACCACTTAGCAGATCAATAATTCTGAAGGTAAACAGTGTTATGTCATCTACCAATTATATATCCTCTAGAAAGCAATATTAAATTTTAATATTGTTGAATTCATGATTAGCTGTTGGATGGAAAAGGACTTGTTTCAATCATGATTTTAAGTCTCACTTTCCTGTCCTTTACATTTATTTATCACCATAAAAATATAATAGATAAAAACTCAGAAATAGCAAACATAATAGATATAATAAGGCTTTATAATTATAGTTTCGATAATTTTGATTCATGGATATAGTTCTGTTTGCTATGGAGGTTGTGGTTATATGAAATAGAGTAAGTATATATGAATTCTGTATTTATACATTTACGAATTTTTCAGAACTCAATTTGTATATTTCGCTTGCCAATATACATAAAAAGTAATTTATTATGAATTTTTCATAAATTGTATACAAATAGGTAGCATATACAAAATTCTAAATTTATACAATCAAGAACCAAATTATACAAATTCCGAATTTATACAAATCAGATGAATTATACAAATCAGGCTAATAGCAAGATCGGATAAAACTATAGCTGCGAATTAGAATTTTTCTAAACAATAATTATAGTATTTAATATGATTTAGATGTTTGATATTCTGCATAATTTTCCCTGATATAATTAGATTCATATGATAATGTTTCAATTAATTAGTATTTACCATAAGACGTCCGTCAGAGAGTGACGTGGTTAGTATAAACGAATCATTTAGAAGTAGAATACATATAGTCAACAACTTTATTATATTATTAGATGTGCAAAATAATAAGTTTGAAAATTACGTGATAACAGCTCCAGTTGTATAATTTAAGTTAATAATATTTGGTTCAAATGTAACAAAAACATTAAAGGAAGGTAGGCCTACTTAGTACTAATCCAAGAATTATTAGGCCATTTGGTGACAAATTTTGGATCATTTTCAATAGTGTTTGTTAAGAACTTGCCAACATTATTCTCTCACTGCAACTCTCTCATCTCTATGGCGTTTACAAATTCTTTTTTTCTTTTTCTTTTGTGGTTTTTTCATTAATAGCTATTAATTTTCATTAAATATAGTCATGATTTTTTCTTTGAATAGAAGGATAATGATTTCTCTAAAATTTATGATATGTAGCGCTGGCAAATTGATGGTTTCAATTGAATTTGAATGGGATAAAAAGAGGTCACATTGAAGCAATCCAATACTACCCAAAAGCTAGTTGTGATACGATGAATTGAATCCAGACGGCCTAAACAATGGGTCAATATATGTTCAGTTTGTCCAATCTTTTAGGTAGGAAAAATATTATTTATACAATTGAAATTATTGTTTGTTTTGTCGATAGATTAGGGGAAAAAAAAACTGAAATTGGTCATGTCAATTGATTTCTTAGATTTTTTACCTAATATTCCTGTGTCCCTAATTAAGTGTTCACTTTTAAATTGACACACCTATAAGAAAATAATTATTGACATAGAGAGTTTATCATTTTACCCCTATTAATTATGAAGTGGATGAATTAAAATTTTAATATTTTCAAAAGGTTCTACCTTTTTCAAAGTAATTAATTGAGGATATAATAGAAAAAAAAAATTATTCTTTCTTAATTTGTCAAAATAAACAAATAATTACGGACAATTATAAAAAAAAAGTGAACAAGTAAATAAGAACAGAGGAAATAAGATATTATTGCAAGAAGAAAAAATACTACTTTAGGGACTATTAACTGTGCGTACTTGTCCAAATTTTACTGCTAACGTGAATACATATGTCATCCAGTACAATTTTCAGATATTTCAGTACCTGTGACAGGCCAGATACAAAGAACCTATAACCTAGTCACTAGGTCTAGGCCACACCAACCCCTGGTCATAATTAATCAGTATTAAATTTTTGTATGTGAAAATATTTATTAGTAGAAAAAAGAAAGAGACGATATATTAATTTGCAAAGAATTCTTATTCGATTGAATAATGCCTCCACTTTGATATGGAAATATGCACAAATTGATGCCATGAATTATTTAATTAATTAATTTCTCATTTAAAATTTGAGAGGTATGTTGTTGAGGAGTCATATTAATTTCCGTGTATTCACTGTAATAAATATATTGTTTAACGATATTAGATATGCATATTAATAGTATAACTTTTATTGGTTTAAATTATCATCTGATCGAATGGCCGTTATAGATTTAGTTGCAATTAAGTAAAGTCAATAGTCTTAATAACGGCGGCAATCATTTGCTTAATTACCACAATAGTTATGTGCCTATTTTACTTCTTTTTTTTTTCATTTTCAGTTTTTGGTCATGTTGATGCCAAAATAATTTTGTTTATTTGAGAAGAAAATTAAAGTAAAAGATACATAGTACAACAATATACAATTCCCAGATTGACATGTACAACTTTCGAATGAAAGGATCAATAAAATTATCTTTGCTAGAAAACATATTATCTTAAACTGATATTTTTTTATATAAAATTAAATTTTAGAAACGCTACTAAGGAAAAATGTTTGGTCCCTCCAATACACCAGCTCTGACTATTCGCATAGTTCCAACATACATTTAAAACGAGTCACACAGACCATTTAAAAAAAAAAAAAAAAACTTTTACAAAAATAATAAATAAATGTTCTCCAAATCAAACACTTTTCCCCAAAAGATACGAAAATAATAATAATAGCTTTTTTGTTATTATTATGTGTGTGGAGGAAGTAGAATATGGAAAGGGCAAGGGGTCATTGGGTATGCTGGATAAAGTGGATATTTTAGAATTAAGATTAGTGATTAACTACTATCCACATAATACTCTCTTAGTTATTTTTTTTTTATATTAATAATATGTGAATATATTAAGAGAAATAAATATTTTTAAAAATGAATGAACTCTGTAATTTTCTTGTCCGCCGTGAGTAGGTAATATTTAGAGCCCGTTTGGATTGGTTTAAAAGTCCAAAAATAAATAAATAAAAAAGACTTACTTTTGGTTTTTGACTTTTTTAAAAAAATTGATAACTTATTTTAAGTTATTTTTTACCTTTCCAAACACTTTCTAACTTATTTTAAGTTACTTTTTATATTTGTCAAACACCTCCGGAAGTCAAAAATTGACTTAAAAATAGATTTGACCAAATTTTAAGTCAATCCAAACACCGTCTAATCTCTTGAAATGATATCATGTTAGATCTTGAAGATAAAGTTTTAATTTGAATCCTAAAAAAAATCATTTTGTTTCATTTAAGTTGGTACTATTATTTTATTCAACTTCTTAAATACAACAAATTGATCTTTTAATTGTAGTTTCACGATAACTTCTTCCGCAAACTAAACAGCCCCTAAGGTTGGTTTATGCTTTTTAAATTTTAATACGTCGACTTTCAATATAAATAACTTTGTTTGAAATTTAATACTTGTATTTCCAATTTTTTAATTATATACATAAAATGTAAATTAAAAAAATATTAAGTTCGGCTGAATTTCAAATTTAGAGAGTCAAACCGCCATTTTTATGGTAGAGCCATTAAGCTCCATTATTAGTTGTTGTTGTCTATTGACGTATTGGATACAAATTCATTTGTTGCTTCTTGTTTTACACATCTAAAATCTTATATATGTGGGCCTTTTGATTAAACACTATACCATCCAAAAAATGAAAAAAGTGACTGGACGCATTGTATCTACACACTTCATGCAGCTTTCTAGTGTTAATTCTCGTGTCTTTATTGTCCTTGTTTTAACTTGAAAATGGAGACATGAGAAATGGTAAAAGTAAAAGAAATACTTGGGGAAATTCTTTTTTCCTTTCTAATGTTTGGGATTAGTTTATTTCCTCGTGATACTTCTCTCTTATCGTTTTATTATCAAGCTAGTTTACCAAAAATTGTGGTCCAAATTACCCTAAAAAGTACATAAATCACTTATTAAAGAAGAGGTAAGGGCGAGTAACAAACAAGGAAAAAGGTTCATCAAATATACAACACCACACAATGGACAAGTAATATTTGCGTATAAGGAGTAGTGAAACATATTTTTTTTATAGTCGATATGTAAACATAAAAGTAGGAAGTTCTAATGTGTTTGGTATGAAGGAAAACATTAAAAATGATGTTTTCAATGTTTGGTATGAAAATATTAAGACAAGAGGAAGTTGCTCGTGTAATACTGATCACTGTCAATCTAAGTTTGTGAATTCGCGTCACCAAGTGAGCAAAAATGGAAAAGCTCCTGAAATAGGGGTAAAAAATGGAAAACATTTAGGAAAAAACTTATTATCTCTTATTTACCCCAAGCACCAATCTCTCCACTCCCAACCTTAGAACTCTGTCAGCTCCACCATTATACTGTTCGTCTAGATTATATTATGTTTTTGGCACAAACCACACACCAAATTATTATTATGATAAGATTTTAACTTCATCCACATCACATAAACTTAATAGTGCAAAATAGTAGAACAATTTAACCCATCAATTCCAACACTTCTCAAGTCATAACCTACACAATTAGGGATTGATAATTTCTTAATTCAATGGCACTGACAACCGACAGAACAGATGGATTTGAAATTTTTTACAAGAATTCCACAAACCTAATTGATTTAAGTCATTAAGAGTACTACTTGACCTCTATGTAATTCAAAGTAAGATACTTAGGTGGCAATTAAGCTATGGATAAGGATTAATTATGATGTCTACTTAAATTAATACTAACTTTTATCATGCTCCTACTTGTTACCAAACATTTAATTAAATGGAACTAACTCATGGTGTCATTGTTCATGGATCATTGCCTGCTTTTGAAGTGGATAATTAGCAAAGCATAATTCGCCCTAGCAATTATCTATTCTACCTCAGTTCATTTTTAGTTGTCCTCAAATATTTTTTTTGTACCTGTTATTTTTCACATATTAAAAGAAAATATTATTTTTTTCCTCATATATTACTTTTAGCATTAATTATTTATTTTTTAAATTGTTTTATAATATTTAAAATAAAACATCAATTAATATGAATATTGTTGTAAAATATTCATTCCACGTCTATCCCATTTTAATTATCGTTTTGACCCCAAGAAAATATTCCAAAACAATCAACCATTTTACAAAATAAAAATTGATAATTACTTTAACTAGTTTTTTTAATTTTTAAAAAGTATGCATAATATTTTAAAAAATAGTAATTCACTTTTAATAACTTAAATAAAATATATAATTTTTTAATTTTTAAAAAGTATGCATAATATTTTTTAAAATCTTAATTCACTTTTAAAATCTTAAATATAATATATTGTATATTAATTATTTTTAATGATCATGGAAAAAACAAAAATGACAGTTAAAATGAGAAAGAGGGAGTTGAAGCTAGGGAGGATAATAATAAATATGTCCACTGTCTCAAATTACTTGTCTAATTTTTTTGTACTTATCTATTTTAATAAATTAAGAAAGAACAATTATTTATTTATTATACCCTCGATTAATTAATTTTGAAAAAGATAGAACTTCTTGAAAAATTTAATTTTTTAATTCATCCACTTCATAATTAATAGGGGGAAAATGATAAACTCATTATGTTAATCATTAATTTTTTAATAGATGTGTAAATTCAAAAATAGACAAATAATTAAGAACAACTTGAGTATGTAATATGTTAATCAAAATATGGACTATTTTATAATTTGAATAATGAGTAGGGTATATATAGGTGCAATTTGGCAAGTCTTAAGTTGACCAAATTAAGAATAAAAGTATTTGCATTGAAGGCTTTGTATATATTAGCTGTAAATGAATGAGATGAATACAACCGTTCACCACTCATAAATCTAGAGTTAGTAGCCTTCTTCCACCCCTAATTAAATTAATAAATAAAAAGTAATCCTTAGACCAATCTACTTCATATTAAAGCCCAAATTGAATGTGATAATTTAATCTTTCTTTCAGAACAACTTTATGAATTTTTCTATAAAGACTGTGACCCAGAAAATGATAACATTCCAACCTGATTCCACTATCTTTTTTTGTCATTTTCTATAATCTTTTAACTTCTGTGCTCTTTACCGTACAAAAGTAGAACATTTTATGAAGTTACTGTGATTTTTTTAATATAAAGAAGAAAAAATTAAATTAATTATGAACTTTATCACTAATATATAGCTAATTAGCTCATAGTTAATATATATTTTTTCATTAAATGTTTTCCTACCCTCTAAAGTTAGGAATAAAATTCATATATATATATATATATATATATATATATATATATATATCAC
>JAJOOR010017648.1:0-24331 GCA_036250505.1 Solanum acaule
ACCCCACAAAAATAAATTAAGTTTGTTTTTAAAAAATATTTTCAACTTCAAAATTTCAATTTTTCACCCCTACCCTCGACTCCCCGCCCCCTCACCCACCCCCTACCATTCCCCCACCCCAAAAAAAAATTAAGTTTGTTTCTAAAAAATATTTTAAATTTCAAAAATATTTTCTACTCTAATAAAAATAAAAGATATTTCTCAAAAATATTTTTCATTCATAAATCAAACACTAAAAATCTTTTCCGGAAAATATTTTCTACTCACCAACCAAACATGAGAAAATAAGTCAAAAATCAATTTGTTTTGCAGGAAAACATTTTCCTTCATACCAAACACACCCTTTATGTTTGCTATGGAGCATCAGATTTGTATAAATCACTGGCAGCCTCTCATTTGTATAAATGGTTGGCAACCTCTCATTTGTATAAATCGCTGACTGCCTCTCAATTCAATTGTATATATGTAACTACTATGTATATGTATCAATGATTGTGTTTGCATATTTACATAAAATTTGAATTGTGTATACACTTGAATCGAAATAAAACATTTGTTTATCAACTCTCTCTCTCGCTTTATACAACACAAATTATACATTGTAATTTGTATAGTTTGTGTTTGTATAAAGCGAGAAAGAGAGAAAGACAAAAGAGAACTGGTAGGGAAAGATCTGTATTTATATAATTATAAATGTATATGACGAAAATATATGTATTTATATTTGTATATACAATTTTCTCTCGCTTTATACAAACACAAACACAATTTATACATTTGTGTTTGTATAAAGTGAGAGTGACGAGCAAGATTCGCTGGGGAGAAAGGCGAATGACAATTGTTTGCTACGGGTTACAATTAGATTAAAATATAGTTATAATATTTAATTTAAATTAATAATTTGTTATTTTATATAATTTTTCCAATAAATAAATAGTTCACGTCACAACCTCCATGGATGGTGTTTTTACACCCAAAACCTTTTTTCCTTTCAAACAAAACATACTATAGCCACACTCAAACATCTAACAACCTCCTTCATCACATATGAATCCAACCAACCATTTACGTCATTTCTTCATTCTCTATCATAGTCATCTAACCATAAAGAATCCATAGTTTACAATTACAAATACCATATTCATAACCACACTTGACCCATTTCCCTTCTCTTAAGCCACCACACGATCACACAACTCCACCACCAGTGGAGGTTTTCGGTGGCGCTCAGGTAAGGTCACTTCTCCTCTACACTTTTCTCTCCCTTACTTTCTTTCTATTATATAATTTATTTATTTTTCAGTCCGTGTGAATCTTTTGTTGTGGAGTTAGAGAGCACAAATTGTTCAATTCTGCTATTGTTGGCTGATTGTGATGTATTTCTTCTACATTGAACTATAGTTTCCAGTAAATGAGAGGGTAAGTCAATCACCAAGCTAGTGCAAAACAGTTTGGTTAAAGTTCTGCCTGCAATGTGTTCGACAAATTGTCTGAGAGACTATTTCATATGCCGGTTGAATCTGAGTAACCAAGCGACATTTGGAGAGGTGTATAAGTGCGCGTGGGGTAGTTTGGGTTGGTTTTAAAGTGTTTTGTTCATATTTGACCAATTTGTTTGGAAGTGGAGATTGGGGAGAGGGAAACTGTTACATGGAGCAGTATGCTAATCTATAGCCATGAATTTTGAACTGTTGAAATGGGTTCTTTTATTAGTTTGCTTGACTTGAGTTTTTGGTTAAACCTGATCTCCATTTTATTATATGCTCAATTTATACCCGAGCGCTTTTAGGAGTTGGTTTTGAGTGAAATTTGGGGTAGATAGGTAGGTTGACTGCTTGGTCAAATCGCTTAGTTGAAAATTGTCCACACCTAAATGAACCTTCGAAGTGCAATCTGTGACATTCTCTGTTCCTGTGCGTTTAGAGTCAAGGATTTTCTTTTTAGGCTGAATTTTTGTGTTACAAGCTGTTGGTTTACACTGCTAAATGGAGGAATTGTTGCTTGCTTATTGTGATGTTAAAACCCTGTCTTATGAGCTTATACAACCAATTCTCGTTCATGAGCAGACTAAAGGAAGCTCTCTCAGACTTTTCCTTAATGCAGACATCTTGTGAAGTAACAATGAATTTCTTCAGCTGAACTACACTATTAATCTAATCAAATTAGTTTTCCATCCATTATATATACCTAAAGAGCTGCACTTGAGCTGAGAGTCTTTCGGAAACAACCTTTCTACCAGTCTACCTCCACCAGATGGCAAGGTCTGAGTACACTCTATCCTAACCAGACCTTACTTGTGGGATTTCACTGGGTATGTTGTTGTTGCATAACCACACTTGAGTGTAGGATGAAGATCTTACCTTTTGGTATCCAAATCTTGAATTTTGGATTCTAGGGTTTCTTGGTCAAGATGAAGACTTAAGCAAGAATCTGTCAATTCCCATGGTTTAATCTTGTTAATAAGAGTACAGGGGACTAATAATCAACTCAAAAACACAATTAAAACTCACTTTGGAGTGTGTTCTTGAAGCCTTGGTAGAGCTCCCTCTCTCTAGAAAAATTTCCGAACTTGGAGGAATTTAAGAAATGAATCCCGTCCAGCCTTTGAAAGGAAAATTCTCAGTTTCGTGGACCATTTCGTCTAGGCGTTTCAGTTTCATGGACCTGAACAGAACCTTAGAAAAAAATCAGGTTCATCTCTCCTCAAAAACGTCTCCACGAAAGTGAAACGTGGGCACGATTTTGACTCCTTAGCCTTTACTAAAACGTGCATAACTTTTTGCTCCTAACTCGAATTGACGAACAGTGTGATTTTCTGGAAACTAGACTCAAGGAGCTTTAATTTGGTAGGTAGCACATCCTCTAATTCTTCTTAATTTGGAAGATACACTCGTTTAAAATTAGACCTTGCATGAGAACTCAACATACAGTTCGTACCTTCCACCTACGACCAAGGTACGGCTCGTACACTCCATGTACGGTATGTACATGGCTCCTCCCTTGCTAAATCATAGCTTCACCACGATGCAAGGTACAGCCTGTACATGCAATGTACGATTGTACTTCACACCATACATAGCTCAACACCTTCAAACTTGATCTTTTCAATCTTTAATTGACTCTGAACTTACATAACACTTCACCAATCATAAATAAGTCCTATAAACACCAAAGAACCACCAAAATTTTCCGGGTCAGGTCAAATCACATCCATCGAATGATTCAAACCTTAGCACGACAGTGCGGGACGTTGCATTTTGTTTGGTGCTCTCCACCAATTTAAATTTCATTTTCAATATTTGTCTCTTTTATCTTGAAAATGTTTCTACCTCACTAGGGATCTGTAATTTTATACTACTTGATAAATTTAGGGTGCCAACAGAAGTTATGTGTTTAATTTTTTTGTTGGTAATGAACCTGCAACTTATTGTTCAGTTTGAAATTGATATTGAAGATATCCCTGAATCAAGAAGGTCGTTTGCCAATGGAAAAGTAAGGCAGAAGAAGCAACTGACTTTGAGCAGCCTTAGTTGTTCCTCATTACTTTATTTGTTCCCGAAATTAGAATGAGGATAGTTGGACTGACCGGAGGAATTGCTTCGGGGAAGAGCACTGTCTCCAACCTTTTCAAGGCTCATGGTATTCCCGTTGTTGATGCTGACGTTGTAGCTCGTGTAACTACTTTTCCTCTTGCTTTTCTCATTCTATTACTAGGTCTATTTAGTTTATTATCAAATCTAAACAGTCTTAAACTGTTGTACTTGAGTTGTTGGATCTCCATCTGTTAAATTTTGTAAATCCTCGGTAAAGCTCTTACTGACAAAAAAATGAAATTATGTAGAACGTTTTGAAGAAAGGAACTGGTGGTTGGAAAAAGGTTGTGGCCGCATTTGGTGAGGACATCTTATTGGATAATGGAGAAGTTGATCGTGCAAAGCTAGGTCAAATAGTATTCTCGGATCTTGAAAACCGTCAGCTTCTTAATAGGTAAAATAGTTATGAAACTATGACATAGTTACTGAGTGAAATTCTACTGCTCAAGTACTCCTGGTTTATTGCTATTTAATTTTTCATGCTCAACTGTTACTCTGATATAAAGTGATGTCAAAAGGTTAAAAAAAGGCATAGATTGGCAGCTCATTAATCCTGTATTTTCTATTTCAATTGGATACTTCTTGTCAAATCAAGAGAAGCAGAAATATAGTACTTCCTCTTAGTTTTTCTCATTTTCGCCAGAATAACGTCAATAAGAAAGAGACATCTAGCAAATAACTCTGTATCTCGAAACTTCATCCTATAGCTGATTCTGGTTTGCTTTCATCATGGAGATTTTGGAGCTTCCTTTTGAACTTGGTTTTTCTTCCCAAAAAAAAAAAATGAGACATCTTGTTTTCATGCCTTGAACTTGAGAATCCTCATCAACCAACTTTTGTAGTGATTTTAGGGATGAACTCAGAGAAATACAAACTACAAGTAAACTCTAGATATATCAAACTCTTACAAGTTGATATTTGGTATATCTCTTATATATGGCTAAGTTGGCCTTGTTATTATCAATGAAAACCTTACTTGATCAAAACAAAATCAAACCTTTACATATAAAAAATATTGGAATTAAATGATTAAAAAAGCTTCTATAAATGGCATTTGTTTGACTTTGGTCAGTAAAAAGTAATCATCTCTTTGGTATTGGCGGATTAGTAACTCTGAGAGAAATGAAGGCCTACAAATGCCTTGTGGTTGAAGCTATTTCCAATCATCAAGGCATGTGAAGATAATTGCAGGATTTCTGTTTATTGCTGGACTATATTCTGTTTAAGTTAGTGCTATAGTAATTGCCTTAAAAGGAATGTGCTAAAAGAACTACATCTGCATAAGAAAGGATAGTTCTATTATCTGCATTGAATCTTTTGCAGAATGCACTCTGGATAAAATGTCATTCAAAACCAAATGTCACCTCCAAAAACTATGGATTACCTCTAATGAGAAACTGAGAAGGAGCAAAGGCTTAGAAAAGAAAATTTTTCATATGGAAATGATTTTCAAACTTTTCTTGTCCATAATAAACCATCAAATTATTTTGAAGCTATATATTCTTCAGATGTTGAATATTGGAACGAGACAATAAAATAGAAATTTGTTTTATCAAGAGAAGTAAAACATGGGTTTTGACTGATCTACCTCCTGGTACAAAACAATTAGTTGCAAATGAATTTCCATTGAGTATGTGAAGTCAAAAGTGAATTTGGCCAATCCCCGACTAAATCCGTGGGAAGAAAATTAACTCTTCAAATATCAAAAGAGATTGGGGTAAGGCCAATACGATTCTGAATAAATATGATAACCCAACCTATGTGTTTGGAGATCCCATGAAGTATGTTCATATAGGTAATAACAAGTTAATATTGACATTGCGCACTAAAAGTGAGTGTTTGAACTACTACTAATTGCGAGGATGAGTTATTAACTCTTAGGGGTCGTTTGGTAGAGTGTATAAAAAGCAATGCTAAACCCATTGTTGTCATTTGGGTTGACCCTGAGACACAGCTGCGGCGGCTCATGACTAGAGATGGATCTATGGAGGAGGAGGCCAAAAGCAGGATAAATGCGCAGATGTCCCTGGATCTCAAGAGGTCAAAGGCAGATATTGTGATTGATAACACCAGCTCATTGGAAGCTCTGCATGAGCAATTTCAGAAAGTGTTAAACTCAGATTACCAAGCCCTTGACCTGGACTGAGTTTTTGCTCTCAAGAAATGGAGCTTTTCTAGCATTGTTTTCCACTTTGGTCAGTGTTGCTGTTTTTTTCAAGAAAAGTTCATGAAGGTATTAACTCATATATTTTGATCTAACACAAAGTATGCATTTCTGCATGGCAGATGACACCCTAATCGAGCACTACTTGTGTGTACTGTTTATTAGAAAAAGAGCTGTGTATGTAATCCCAACATGAGCTTTTAAGCTTTATTAGATAATCATTTGATATGTTAAAGTTGAAGTAGGATAATTTCGATGATACACTTGGACTGACTCGTTAAAGTAAAGGATTATGATACATTTTGGTGTTTCTTTGGAGCATCTCGATCTGAGGCTTCTTGAAATTAACCCACAAATATGGTTGTACATGTTCATGTTCTTCAAAGGTGTTGCATTGGGAGAACTCAGGATACCTGTAAGTGCTCAGTTGGGGAATTTCTTGAATGCTCTGAAGCTAATTTGGACATCTCTATTATGGTTTGGAGTCCAAGAAGGGCTATTGCTATACTTAATGACTGAGGTTTGCCAAATCAAAAGGGTTTGAAAGAATAATGATATCTAGGAGTAACAAAATCTTTCTTAAGCTTAAAGAGGTCTGGTTTCAAAAGTCCTGATTCTTTGTATTAGAAGATCTGTGGTTTGCACATTCAGGTAGGAAGTAGATGAGGTGACATATTCTCTGTGGTTAAATCTAGGTACATCCCTGATTGATCCATTATGCAAGCTTACATCTATGTTGAATAGCTCTTGAATTTGAGTACAATGTGGGTGAGGGACCTGTCAGCTAGAGGACTAAGATATGAACTGGATGATGATGTAAGTGTGAGTTTGGATGGGTGGGGCAGTTCCAGTTTTAAGCTCATTCTGTTCTCATATGTCATACCTCACCTAAGTGTGTTTCTTTAACTGCAGCTGAAGCCGCCTTGATATTTTGTTTGAGTTTGAATTCTGCATTACACAGCATGTTCTGTCCAAGATGTGATGGATCAGACTCTTCACTTTCCTATTTCTTTACTGGTAGAGAGGATGGACAGATTTGCACTATGCTGCTGGTTGAAGATTCCGCAGCAAGTTCTGGGGGAAGTTCTTCCAGTCACAGGTAGGTTTACCGGGATATAAGCTACTTGAAACTGACATGATTTATGATGTGTGATCAAGAAAATGAAATCATTGAGCATATGTTCTTTGATGGTCCTTTTTTGCGTACAGCTTCTGAGACCTTCTTACTAAACTGTAGGCCTAAGTTCCATCCTGTACTGTTATATTCTCGACTGCTGATTATATATTACTATGAATGAGTTTTATTCTATGCTTGCTCCTGCCATTTTTATTGTTCTTGCTTTCCTTTGATGGTACCACTAGTACGTATTCTGGGTTTAATGGTACTTGTTATTGAGTTCTTATATTTTTCTTGTTTGTTTTGAACTCTTGAAAATTTGTGGCAGGTATTGCTCAAGGATGTTGCCATTTGAACATTTGTTCTTTTTTATAGCAAAGGGGAAAATATTCTTCGACTTTGCAATTAGAGTTGATATGACTCTTGTTAAAGAATTGATGCATTATCTCATCGTCTAACAAATGATGGATATTTATCATTTTCGTTAATATACCAAATTAGAAAAATCTTAAAATTGATTTTTTTTTAATTCCAAAAATGTTACGTGACAAGAATAAATTACCCCGTTCATTTTTTTAACCTTTCCAAATCCGACCCAACTAAAAAAAAAAAAGATATCAATCCCTCTTTTATTCAGACTTGTCCTCATTTTATCGTTGAGTATAAGAGGAGTTATGGATGTGGACACGTTATTTTATGTGGTTTCGGTTGTTGTCAGATGATATGATCTAGTACATGAAGAACCAAATCCATGCTTACATTTGGTATTTTTAAGGGGTGGGTATTCAATTCTTCTATTTGATTTTATCAAATTTTTTGGTTTTGAAAAAAAGTGCACCACCGAACCGATGGATATTCGGTATTTTTCGGTGTGAATGAAATATAAAATAGGACACAATCAAAGTACGTGACACTTAAAACTTTAATACCATGTTAAGGTGGATGATGTGTCTCACCATGGAACACTTTTGTGCTTAAAAGATCATATTTGTCTTTGTGAAGAACGTCGTGCCTTCAACTACTACTCAAGAAAATAAGGACGAAGACGAATTCCTTTACTTGACGTATATCGCCAAAAATACGTTTGGGTTTCTAATCATAACAATATTCAGTGGTCACCAAGACACAACGAAATCATCAATGTCTGTCTTTCCTAGAGGGAACCCAACAAGTTGACATTTACCTCAAACTTCATAAGGGCATAAATATGCTACAAGTTTAGGTTCCTATTGGTAGGTGCAACTACACATTTTCACAATAAATATATGAACCTTCATTTTTCACTCCAAAGATGCAGTTTAGTTTTCTCCTAATAATTATGATTATGAATAATACCTGCAACATATACTCCTATTTATATCAAGTCAGACTACGGGAGTATTTTTGTGATAATACCATCCTTCGCCTCGATGCATAATGTACAACTTTAAATAGTTAACTGAATCAAGCAGTGGTCATCGTCCAACATGCAAAAAATAATAAAACAACGAGGAAAAGGAAACCAAGCAGAGAAAAATATGCATAACGATGAACACAAACCTGTACATCACCCAATGCATATGTTGATCTAAATCCCTCCCTCCCCAGTTTAAAAGTTTCAAATGGGATGGATTTGTAGGTGTGCATTTTGAAAGTAAAAGAGGCATGTATGTGTGACTAGTGAAATTGGAAATTGTAAGATGCACTTAAAACCTGGCAAAAAGTTGCCAAAACAGAGAAAGATAGGATACCATGAGAAATTTGTAACCCAATCAAGAAACATCTACTATTCATAGCAAATTCTAACTTGCATCTAAAAGGCTAACTCCACATTAGATTCTTTTTCAAAGACACAGTACTAACAGGAACATATAGAGTACAATCTCATGCACTGGCATCATTATCAAGAAAACATAGATGATTTACTTGATATCTAAACGTCTTAAACTAAAGCCTACATTAGTTCTGAATACCAAAGAGAAAGCAAACATCCACAATGGAACTACTGCTGGAATCAACTCCTCCCTTGGATACCTGACAATAATTAAAAGAGTAAAATCAGGTTACTGCAAGCAGAGCACGCTATATGAAGAAGAATCCATCTCCATAATCATCATTCAACTGCAATCGAAAGCTATAACAGAGGGTTAGGAAGACACAAGACATGTCTCAAGTTCCAAAACATCCAGCTGAACGTTATATCATTAGTCAAGAAGCAATTAAAACAAACTGAAGTGCAAGCCTAACACAAAATCACAATTAATTCAAAAACACACTAGGTCATGACACACAACACAGATGACAGACAAACCAAGGAACCGCACAGAGCCTTCCAAAACTCCACTATCTCAATTTTATTTATGAAGTTACTTGCAATCCTTTGAACAGTAACCAGAATATCCCAAACTGTTGATCATGTCACTCTTCAAGATTGAATATTGGAAGTTTCCTTTAATTCTAATTATTAACACAAAAATGATAGCAAGTGTAGCAATCAGTGATCCACTTCCACCAGCCTCACATTTCATCTCAGTTGAAAAAATTTAACTCTCTAAGATTAGTACTTGAAAATCTCACTTCTTCAGACTTAAAAATAAAATGAACTGGAAATAACATGCATTAAATGTCCCAATCATCAGATCATGCTTACTCTTCAGAAGTGAAAAATGGGAGTTCTCTTAGTTCTTATTATAAAAGAATAATAGTATTTGTAGCAGCCGCTGTTTCATTTCCACCAGCTTAGCAAGCAGTCCAAACTAGAAAACAAATTTTGAGGGACAACTCCTAATATCTGTACTTGAAAATCTCACATAAATAAAATGAACCACAAAAAAGCATTTGATATAGAGCATAAAAAGTGAAGATATAAATCTGCAGTAGGTTCTAATAGGCTCCATCTGTTCTGTCAAGGCATAGTCCAGATAATTAGTGTTTTACCTGTACAGCTTTGCAATTGATGGCAATTACGGATTATAGCTATCTCATGATGAACATGCTTCGACAGCTGAGGCTCATTCATGTTGGACATCAGGATTGTCAAACAGCTTGAAAGGTTTATTTGGTGAGATGTCTGAGTTGGATGGATCATCTTTATTTGGTGAGACGTCTGAGTTGGATGGATCATCTATCTCTCTAAACACTTCAACGTTATCACTTTCAGAGAAACCAAAACCATCTAAAGCTTCCTCAACACGTTCAACATGGATGACCTTACCAAATAACTGGAAAGTACTGAAACGATCTTTTGTCAAAGAGCTGGAACCCAGTTTTGTAATCAGCTCATTGTCCCCAAAATGCACACTGCTCTGACTATCCGGTGATAAATTGTCTGAAGATGAACTGCCAATATTCAGTTTGGTGGATACACCGTCAAGCTTTGCCTTGATTTCTTCATCTAAGCTATTGTTAGTGCACAACCCAAGGTTATTGCTTTTAACATTGGATAAACTTGATACACAAACTTGATCATGCCTGGCTCCCTGCATGCCCGCAGGAAAAGATGTAAAATTGCCCAATGATGGGCTACCGAGTCCAATCGTAGGATTACCCAACCCTGTCATAGGGAAGCTACCCAACCCTGTCATAGGCAAGTTACCCAACCCTGTCATAGGGAAGCTACCCAACCCTGTCATAGGGAAGCTACCCAACCCTGTCATAGGGAAGGGGCTTCTCTCTCCATCAGGTAGCAGCCCATTAGGCAGTTTTATTTTCTTCGATGGAGGAAGAAACTGTGGGATTGGCAGAATACACTCAACTTGCCAAGGATTCACCCTGTTAGCATGCTGCAGAACTTCTGGTTCATCCCAAGTGATCTGCAATAGAAAATCACAAGAATCTCAGATTAGCGGAAAACCATAGCAAACCAAAAAGTAATAGCTATATTACTTATTTAAAAAGAGAAGCCAAAGGGTAATGCTTCTGGACTTGGCAACTTATAATAGTTGAGTGATCCCAATTTACAATGACGGTGAGGGTTGCTACAATGGCAAGAGCACTTTCAACCAAAAGGTTGGGAGTTCCAAGTCACACAAGGGAGTAAAATGGGAAATGGACACTTGTTGATTTATTTTTATTGATAAGGTAAAAAAATTGATTCAAATTATGGCCACTGTTGATTGCTAGGCAGAATGTTGGGGGAGGTGGGGTATGATTCAGCATATCAAAATCCAAAAGGACACACTGCGAATTCATTGGCGAAAGAGATTATTGAACCAAACCACAAAACCAGGTAAGAAAACCATAACACTTATTGGAGAACTACTCTCAAACATGAAAATCGGAACGGTTATTAGATGTGAAGCCTGATCTATCATAATAAGTAATTCAATTATAGAGAGACAATATAATAGAGAGACAATAACGGAAACTAGAGATGCTATCATCAATTATTACTTGGTACTGCACTTCTAAATATGAGATTCAAAGACTTTGGGCTGATGTAAAGCAAAATGAATCTCAGTAAATGTATTTATAAAAGGTAAAGATTAGTTTGAGTGATATTGTGATGCTCTATTAATAGTGCAATTAAAGAGTTTGGTAAATGCATGACTTACCCTTGACACAAATTAGAACTTGCTAAAAACAATTGTGACGCACTACTATGCAAAGGTGTAAGCACCACCTGATGTGAGAGTAGAAAGCGCGCACAAGGGGAAGGGGTGGGGTTGGTATGAGGAAAATGTTCTCAAAAATAAGTGGCTTTCTTATGTTCTAGCATTTTATAAGCAAGAAGAAAATATTATCCCAAAAGCATTAGTATATAATCTAGACAAGCATTACATGACATGGATGGAGGTGGGTGGTAGGGGTGTGGGGATGGTGGAGATGTGGAGGGGGAGTAGACAATCAATGTGGAATACCACTTATGGAACTAGTGTTCACTACTTCCACCAAAGAAGTGATTTTCCTCATTTTTAAGCAACTTGTTTTCCTAGAGAACATGTTTTCCAAAAAAATTGACCAACCAAGAGAAAAATGGAAAACTCCATACCAAACACACCCACTGTCTACCACCAACTTTTACTTCAAATGCTCACAGAAAGAGTCTCTTTCTTTTTTTCTTTTTCCGTTCTGGATATTACCCAGGCTCCCAGCTTCTCTTTATTTTCTACTTCTTCTCCTATCCTTTGGCATCCTAATTCCCCCAAATCACTTGCAAGCTGCCATAATACTTTATCGTATTCTTAAATATTGGACCAAACATTGTACTAACTTCTCTGTTTCTATAGATTGCAAGGACACTTATATCAGTTTAGCAGGATTCATTATATTTTTTAAGTTTCAAAGGGGAGGAACTGTAAAGCCAATCCTGAATATCAGTTTACCATTGGCTCGGCAATCAAGTAAGCAAAGAAAAGGCAAATAACTGTAGAAGAACAATCATAGAACTAAAAAAGACACATGGCAAGCTTGTAGTGTCATAAGAAGTTACTGCTCAATAATTATTGTGAGAAATATAGGAGAATAATATTATTGAATTTGTGTGTCTACATTATTACATTGAGACGACACTACATTAGACTCCTTTTCCATCTAGGACACTACATTATAATCCTTTTTCAAGTAGGATTCAATATATTATTCCTATTTCTATTCTAAGTAGGATTATATATACTATTCTTGTTCCTATTCATATTCTAACCGTCATATCCCTCATCACTGTTCTCTATGGGAACACAAACACAAACGAAGATGCAAAGAGCTTCTTAAGCAAATGCTTGATTGGATGCTTCAACGACCCCTTCCACTCCAGCCAAACCCAGAAATCATTCAAAAATGTTTTCTTTCTCGTTGGACAGTCACAGCGGGGCTCAGAATCATGTCCATGGCCTCTTAGCAAGTTCCTTTTCAAACTACCATCAAGACAGGAAGCAGCCAAAGTCCTAGCAGGGGACTGGTTGGCAAGTCACAGAGAATGGTTTGCAAACCAACTCAACCCTCTAACAACTGAAGTAGAGGCCACAAAGGAATCACGACCGGACCCCTTGACTAATGACTTTTCACTCAATTATCCATCAAATGTCGACGGGTGCGTGTCGGATCCTCCAAAAATAGTGTATTTTTGAAGGATTCAACACGGGTGCGGCAACATTCTACGGTATGGTGAATCGGTAACCATAATTTGTTCAACTTCGACTAATATATACTCGTATAATAATAGAGTATTATGACTTTGACAATTAAACAAAGATCTCGAGTATATCATACTAACACATTACACATGTAGAAGTATATATTCAAAATAAAATACAAACAACTCATTTTGTTAATCAATTAAATTTCAATCAAAATAGAATAGTCTAAGTTTCAACTTCTAAGCATTTAGTATATACTAATACTAGGTTGCATACTTGTTAGTATTTTATATCATTTATGTAACTACATACTTTGGTATGGTATTCGGTATTTCGGTATATTTTTTCTAAATACCAAATACCATACCGAATACCAAAAAAATTAAAATGTAAACCATACCAAATACTATCATACCAAAACCACGGTATTAAAAATTTCGGTATGGTATAGTAATTCGGTATATACCATCTAAGTTGCTCGGACTCCGGGTATCGGATGCGAATCCGAGTTGGATTCGGCAAAATTTAAATTTTAAGATTCGGGGGGTGCGAATCCGAGTATGGATACGGGTGCGGGGATTCGGCTAAAAATATTCAATATTATAAAATATAGTTATAATAATAATAATTTGATTTCAATTTTTGGTTTAATCCAAATAATGCACTCTCCTACATCTATAAATTAATTATAACTTGTTACTAATTAATTTTTAAAAAATTATAATTCCTTTAAAAAAAGAAATAATCATATATATATAGCCTAACTTAAATTAGATGATACAATTCATAAAGCGTCGTGCCTTCCCCTTCTTCTCCCAAGAAACCCTTCGCCTGCTCAGTTTCTTTTCAAGTTTTTTCCCTTTGTTCTCCCAAGAAACCCCTTTCTTCTCCCGAGAAACCCTTCGCCTGCTCTTTTTCTTTTCAAGAAAAAAAGCTTTCTCCTCTGTTCTTTTTCAAGAAAAAGACTCTGAATCCTTTGTTCTTTCCATGGAGCCTTCTTCTCCCCTCTGTTCTTATACAAGAAAAAAGATCTACCTCCTCTCTCTCTTCTCGTAAGTTTTGCCTCTTCTCTATTCTTTTCCATGGAGCAACCAGATCTCATGACAACTTTGTCGGAGAAAAAGTTAACTTTCCGCGGCCATGAAACTGAACTTTTCTTCCACAATTTTTTTTCTTGGCTCTGGTCAAAGTATACGGATCGAATTGACCGAATCCGACACGCACCCCGCACCAGTGTCGCGTCGAGACGGGTTCGGCTACAAAAATGAAGAGTCCACGCAACATAGTATACCATACCATGCCCATCCCTAGTCGTACCCATCTCGACGCGACACTAGTGCGGGTGCGGATGCAAGGAGCAGGGTGGATGTCAGATTCGGTCAATCCCATCCGGATACTTTGACCAGAATCAAGGACAAATTTAGGGGGGGGGGGGGGGATTGAGAATTTGATTTCTTAAAATTAAAATAAAATAAATTTACGACAATATTGTAGGCCTTACCTTTGTCTTTTTTTTAGCTTATCCTCTTGATATATATATATATATTTGTTATTTCATGTTTCAGGCCAAAACTGAGGGAAAATTTTCAACTCGCTACTCTTCTATCCGCACCTAAGTCCAAGCAACATAGGGGTGTAGGTACTACAAGGCTTTTTCTGGATGAAGATTGAAATATCGAGTTGGAATGTGCATGGGGCTCAATGAAGCATATAAGAGGAGTACAATCAAATCAATGATTCACAAATAAAGGGCAGATATTGTGTGTTTACAAGAAACCAAAATTGAAGAATGATCACCTCAGAAGATTAGGCAAGTGTGGGGAAATAGATGGGTTAGATGGGACGCTTAGAACTCAATTGGGAGGGGTGGGGGTATCATTGTGTTGCAGGACAAAAGGCAATGGCCAAACAGGGGAATCAACAAGGTTCTTACACCATTTCATGCGTGTTGAAAAGTACACAACGGGATTTTACGAGGTGCTTCAAGGGTCTATAAACCTCACACAAATCCAGAACGGGAGGATCTCAGGCATGAGTTTGCAGCAATTAGAGGCTTATGGAATGAACAATGGTTGACAGGTGGAGACTTCATCTTTCTAAAAATAAAAAAAATAGGTGGAGATAAAGTGCATCCGAAGATCCAATGCAATGAAATATTCTCATATATCATCTAGGATTTGGAGCACATTACACCTAATTAAGGAGGGGTGGGGGCGGGGTTAGACTCCATGCCAGCATCAAGAATAGACAGATTCTTGATTTCCTCTAATGGAATGAAAATTTCAATGTTATAAACCAGGTAGCTCTCCTAGGGTTATATTAGATCACAGGCCTCTACTACTTGAATGTGGAGACTAGGAAGCCCAACCTTCCTATTTTAAATTCAAGACAGTTACAAATTACAATATTGAGGAAAGTCCAAATTTTATTCTAATTCAAAAGCCGAAGAAACTGAAGAAAGACATCACTGATTGGAATAAGACTACATTTTGGGAAGTTTGAAGCACAAAAGTCAAAAATTTAAGAGGACCTCAGAGAAAATCAGAACGGGAGACCTAAAGTATCCTTTGATGCTTAGCTAACATATCTCTGACAGAGAAAGCTTGGTTAGAAAGGTCTTTTGAAGAGGATGAGGTACTAGATGCTTTGAACTCTTGTGCTCCCAACAAATGCCTTGGCCCTGATGGATTCACAATGGCATTTTATCAACCCTGAAAAATAGGGGCTATATCTCACTTTCATCAGCAATGTCACATGGTAAAGTCTTGTAATGCCTCTTTTATTGCACTTATTCCCGAAAAGAAAGGGGTGCAATAGAACTCAGAGACTTCAGACCCATCAGCAATATTGGTAGTGTTTACAAGATTATTGCTCAAGTCCTAGCAGAAGACAGTCATGGGGAAGTTAATCTGAAGACAGTCATGGGGAAGTTAGTATTAGGAGAGCAAAGTGCTTTTTTAAAAGGCGGACAGATTACTGATGCAGCTTTGGTTGCAAATGAACTTTTAGATGGAAGATTAAAAACTAGGGTTTCTGGTATCCTATACAAACTGGATGTAGAGAAAGCTTTCGACAAGCTTAATTGGTCTTATATTTTCACAAAGCTGAGTAGTATGGGGTGAATTAAATTCAGCATCACTACTGTGAAATATTCAGTTTTAGTGAATAGATACCCAGTTGGTTTCTTCTCCCCTTAGACAGGGGGACTCTCTCTCCTCATTTTTATTTATCCTTGCCAGGTAGGGTCTTAGCAAGATACTAGACAAGTCAAGGTAGATGCAGTAGATTGAAGGGTTCAGGGTGGGCAACAATGTTCATAACTATACCTCTGTGTCTCATCTGCTCTATGTAGATGATACTCTAATCTTTTGCACGGCAGAGAAGTCTTAGGTGCAGTATCTCAACCTGACATTGCTACTTTTTGGAAGCAATTTGTGGGTTATATATTAAAATGGTGAAGAGTAAGATCTACCCAGTAAATGAGGTCCCTGAAGTGGAAGAATTGGCTACCATTATGGGCGGTGACATTGGTTCTTTACCAACAAAATACCTAGGTCTCCCTCTAGGTGCAAAGTTCAAAGAAGTACGAATCTGGAGCGAAGTTATTGAAAGAATGGAGAAAGGCTGGCAACTTGGAAAATGCAGTATCTATCTATGGGTGGCAGATTGACTCTTATCAAGAGTATGCTAGATAGCATTCCTCCACACACAATGACCCTGTTCCAAATGCCTTCCAAGATACAAAATCAAATTGAAAAATTAGAAGATCCTTTTTTTTTTGACAAAGGTAACACAAAAATTAGAAGATCCTTTTTGTGGAAGAGGAACTATGAAGGCCATAAAGTTCCATCTTGTGAATTGGGAAAATGTAATTATGCTAAAGCAACAGGCGGACAAGGTATCAAAGATTCAAGGAAGCAAAACAAGAGTCTGTTAATGAAATGTTAGTGGAGGTATGCTCAAGAACCAACAAGTATTTGGAAGGTAGTGAATGTCAAGTATGGGAGGCAAGACAAATGGAGTACGAACCAGAACAATGTCCCTTATGGAGTTAGACTTGAAAATATATCAACTTGAAAGATGAATTCGTCCAAGAGGTGTCCTTTAGAATTGGAAATGGCAACTCAGTTAAATTAAGGATAGGAGGCTTAACAATCAACCTCTCAACATCTCCCATCCTACCATCTTCAGGGTAGCCTCTGATCCAGACTCTTTAGTGACCCAAAACAGAGAAGATGGAATACGGGCACCCCACTTCAGGAGGAACATGCAGGACTGGGAGCTTGATAAGCTCATTGACTTACTCAGTTCTAGAAAGAGCTTCAATATCCCTCATCTGCCAGATAACTTAAATGGGAAAACGAGGCAGCTCTGAAAAGGAATATATACAGTGACGGACGGATACAACAAATTGTGCTTATCAAATGATATGATAGACCTCTTGCCTTGGAAACTGAGATGGAAGACTAAACTACCACCAAAGTGTTTCATCTGGACATCCCTCAGAAATGCTATCCATACCTTCGACAACCTATATAGGAGGAAGTTTCAGCAAGTGACCAGATGCTTCATGTGCCACAAAAGCTTGGAGTCAGTGAATTATTTGTTTCTGCTTTGTCCACCGGCAAAAGATCTTTGGAATATGTATGTCATCTCACTAATAGGTATAAACTGGACTCTTCCCCAGGATGTCAAAGAAACAGTGGAAAGCTGGAGACTAAAAGAGGTTGACAATTCCATCAAAAAGACCTGGCAGATGACTCCCCCATGTATTTTTTGGTGTATTTGGAAGGAAAGGAATGTCGGATGTTTTGATGGCATCTCAACTCCTAGTAGTAATTTGAAATCTGTCTTTTTAACCTATTTAGTTGGAGCAATCTATACTCCGTAAATGATGTAATTCACCTTTTAGATTTCATCAGCTCCCTCACTATGGTTTAGAGACCATTTTTTTGCTTTCTGGTTAACTCTCTTGACTTATAAAATAAGTTTTTGTTCTCAAGAGTTGATCATGACTCTCTTATGTAACTACTCTGCATCCACTTGATGCCCTGCTAATATAACATCTTACTTCATCAAAAAAATAATTGTTCTATTAATGACAAATCAAATTATCAATGTATTTTTTTTTTTTGAAATGGAAAAAAAGTAACACATTGATAACTGTTTTGTCATTAATAGAACAATGATGAGGAATTATCACTGCATTACCATTCATTCCTTTATTTTTCTGTCAAGAGATTAATCATCATTCTTTTGCCTTTCCTTAACAGATATGGACCTTCCATAAATACTCCCGAGCTCAAAGTCCTCTGCATTAAGATGTAAGAAATCTACATGGTAAAAGCAAAGTAACTAGTCAAGATTTTCTCTCCAGCTACCACTATAGTTGCAATTAGCTGAAATTCTCTTATTTAATATCGTCATTGATCACGCATGTCCCACATGCATGAAAATAAATCATTTCCCTTAGATATATACCGTTCTTCATCATCACATAAATAAGTGAATCTACAGAGTTAAAAGATTTATCTTTGTAAGCTTCTTCCCACGCCCACAGTTTCCTCCACAATCATTTTAAGTTGTGAGATCCAGTAGAAACACTATTAGGAGTTAGGACCTCCAGGTTTAATGGTATTGCCCTAATACATCTGTTAGTAGTAAAATTAATTGAGGAAGATAGAGCTTCTGCAAGATGAACTGCTAGTGGGGAATGGGTAGCGAGAAGGAGACATGAAAAATTGCGGCAGCTGTAACATTTCAAAAAGCAGCACATCATGGTGGCAAGAAGCAGAAAAAAGGAGAAGCAAAATAGAGAAGCTCGGGTGAGAATATAAGCAAGCAAGGAGGAAAAAAAGAACAGAAGAAGAATATTTTATCATTTGATAGAAAACCAACAAAAGAATATTTTTTTCTATCAATAGATGAAAACCAAATGACTGGGGGGGATTGGAGGAGTAAAAACCTCAGGAAGTAGTTTGATCAACAGAATAAGGGCGAATAGTGCACTTTATCCCAAATAAAGTTTGATGCAAGAGAGAGTGCATTAGAGCAATGTTGCCAAACAAGCTGGGGAACAAATACAGATATTATTAATCTGAAACAGGACAAAAGTCCATGGGATTAATCAACACCAACTTATAAGTATCATTTTACTTAATATTTTGGTGTTTTAATATAACAATTTAGAGCAATAATTAACAATTTTGTCTGCATTTTCAGGTTTTACATAATTTGGGGGATGTTTGGAGAACAAAAAGAGAAAATAAATGAAAATTAAGCCAAAAGAAAAAACTGGAAGAATCTGACATGTGTCAGACACAGCATAGAGGGAATGGTCAAATTGGAAAATGCAGCATTGCGGATCACATGCCTCTAACTACAATCAAAGCACAAGAGACCTGACCTAAATCAGGAATACGCTATTGTTGCTATCACAGCCTGTGGCCCGACATCTTAGCACTAAAGGATATCAGGATTGGAGGGGTATTTTTATTAGAATTTTGTAGGTCATTCCCAGTCATATAAATATTCATCTTGGATGTTCGGGGAAGCTATCTATGGTTGGAAATCAGAGCTTGGGAGTAAGATTTAAGTTACCTGCACATTGGATTGAAGAAGACACAATGCTCAAGAGTTTTTCTAAAAAAATTCTCTATCATTAATCCCATCCTTGTTATTATCATATTTGGATTTGGATGATTAGTATGGATTGAACGATGGTTGTTTTATAAGCTCCACAACTAGGGTTGTGAACAAACTCTTCTTTGTTTATTTAAAAATTTAATTTATTTCTTGTGGATAGGCTTGGTGGTAATTTTATTTTTTTATGACCGTGGTGTCCGGGCCAACATTCGCACACCTCAACTAATTCCACGGGATACCTACCACCTCCCCAACAACACGTACCAGATAACTGTCCACCAAGGCAAGGCTAGGACAGGTGGGAAAAATCACTTACTGTTTTTTGTCTCATACCAGTCGTAGTAATAGCACCGTTCTCGTAGTTACTTGTCCTTCGATTTTTGTTACAACCTGTTGTTTCTTTTTTTGAACATCACATCATTATATTGTTGTTACTATTCCTTTTTTTTAATGTTATGTAGTGCTTTCCCTACTTTGTCTCATACCAATCGTAATAGTACTGTTCTCGTAGTTTCTTGTCCTTCGATTTTTGTTACAATCTGTTGTTTCTTTTTTTGAACATCGCATCATTATATTGTTGTTACTATTCCTTTTTTTTAATGTTATGTAATGCTTTCCCTACTATTTGCTATGTCTTCTTTGCTTTTCTATTTTCCTTTTCAAAATACCTTGGTATGCATTACTTGAATCGAGAGTCTTCCGGAAAAAACCGCTCTACCTCCACGAGATAGGGGTAAGGTCTACCTACACTCTACCCTCTCCTTTAATGGGATGTTTTTGCAATTTATTTCTTACCAATGATGTTTGCTTTAATTGTTATATGATTAATTATGTATTGTTTTGATTCTTTGATTCCTATCAACTCTTGAAAAACTCACTTACTTTGGTTTGAACTCGGAAGAAGAAACTTAAGATTGGATCAAGATTAATCAACAAGACAACAAGGAATTGGATTATTTAAAGAATTAATATAGCCTAAATTATCATGATTAAGACTACGTATAAGGTCTTCACTTTGTAGCCATAATTAGATAAAATTAATGTGTTTTGGTTGAACTCGAGAGAGTTAACAAGGATAGCATCTCGTTTTATCAGGATATTAATGGGTAATTAAGATCTAGTTATTTAGTAAAACTAAAGGGGAAATTAAGAATCCATAAGTAATGCCATTGACTTAAACACAATAGGTGAGAGATTAGGCAATGTATTGAATTAGACTTAAGGTAAGGTTGCAATCCTATATATCCATTGCTTTCTCAAATCGTGACCTTCATTGATATTTTAGTTTGGCTTTCCTAGATAGTTTATGTTTTCCGTCAGTAACAATAGCAATATCATTTTACAAGTGTCTTGGCTTAACATAAAGATAAAGCTACTAACGATATCGTTCTCCATAATATTGCTCCACGTAAGCTTCAACTCCGACTCATGCATGGTTAGGGGTGACAATTGGGCGGATTGGGTCAAATTTGGATGGGTCATAATGGGTCAAGACCCAACCCAATCCAAATTTGCTTGGGTCAAAGCGGGTCGGGTAATGAGTCATAGAACAGGTCAAGACCCCAACCCAATTTTTACTTGGTTTAATTGTTTTGTTTGTTTTTTTAAAATATTTTAGTACCTAACAAAATTATTTTTTTCTTTATTATGGCTATATATAACATATCAAATGATTTAAAAAGTTTGTAAAAACATTTTGAAGAGATTTCTCATTATTCAATTTGGGTCCATATCAACCTAATTTTTAATGGGTTGAAATGGCTTCAGCTAATAAATGGGTGGGTTACTTAAATGGGTGGGTTACTTAAACGGGTTGGGTTTAATTTTGCCACCCCTACGTTTGGTATACACTTATGATGACTGCTTATTCTATATCGGGCTGGATAATGTCAACAAAACTAGGATTCTGGAATGGTTGGAAAGAGCATAGGGCTAAGTATGTGTCTTAATGCTCAACGGCAATAAAGACTTGACCAAACCAATGTCAATAATCATATTAAAAGCTCAAGAACAAAATATTTGTACTCTTAAGTTCATTTCTATCCTGCCAAAACAATGTACATTACATGTCACAAAAATAGGTTACAAGTCCACTAGAGGACTAAGAGCTTCCTTAGTTCTTTTCATTTTTTTGGAGTGTTTGGCAAAATTCAAAGTAGCTTTTAAGTTAAGTGCTCTTAAGCCAAAAGCAGTAACTTGGGATTGTCCAACTTATTGTTTTTTACTTATTTTAGCTTAACAATTCTTTTACTTCGATTAATTTGTTAACTTTTCATCATAAAATAATTATTTTTAAACACCAATATAATTAAGCTCCAACACTTAAAAAGAGTTTTCAGTAGTTGAAGCTTAAAAGCTAATTAAATTCAGCCAATCCAAATGGGCTCTAATTGTATTCGCAATGTTATCAAAGGAACTTTGATGAGGCAACCCGAGTAAAATCATTCTTTTGGTCTTCTTTCTTTTTGGTGTAATCATCTCATTGTTGACTCGACCAATCTAGATTCGCCGAATAAAATTATTGAACAACCCTAGTTATATATGAATATTTATTTTTCGCTTTCATATTCTAACCCAAGGATGTTATGGAGTTGTTTGATTGAAGTTTAGGATAATAATGCAGGGATGAAAAGTGAGATTATTCTATCGCATGTTTGATTGAACTTTTTGATCCTGACATATGTAATCTCGATTATTTATACCATAGTAGTCGTATTTTTTTTCTACTGCATTCAGTGTGGGATAACAATTGTCAAATTAGCAAATCCCGCAGTAATATAACCAAATGACAAAATGCCCTTCTTGAAAGTTCTTCTCCTAATGTCATTTTTTATGACTGTGGTGTCCGCGTCAACTTTCATGCACCCTCACTAATTTATGTCACCTTCCACCAGCAACACGTACCAGGTAACTCTGTCCACCAAGGCTAGGACAGAGAAGAAGAATCACCTAGTGTTTTTATCTCTGTTGGAATTTAAACCCGAGACCTCATGGCTCTCAACTACTTCATTGACCACTAGGCCACACCCTTGGGTGCTCTCCTAATGTCATTTTTAAGAAAGTTATACCAAAGTCATTTAAGAACGCCAAGATTAAAATTTAACATAAAAATTTATCCAAATTTATCTGATGTAAAACAAAACAAATTGTTTTGTATTATATCTCATATATCCCATTTCTAATTTTTTTTTTATAACCGAGAAATCCGTCTGTGACCCGCCCTTTGGACCAATCACAGCCTTCTAAACTCGGTGGATAATGGGCCCGCCCCTCTACCCTTCTCCCTTTTCTAATTTAATGAATCAAACATCTACAAGAAAAAGTATAGCCATTAAATAATCTCTTTATTATATAATCTCGGTACTATAACCTTCACATTATAATCTTAGTATAACTTTTTCACTAACCAAATGATTGCTTAGGGTTTTGAAACCGTTAAAAGAAGACTTGATGCACCATCTTGCATGTATGTGCTAGAATATATGGAAGGAAAGAAACGTGAGATGCTTTAAAGGGAAGAAAGTTAGTGCACAACAACTTAAATACAAATGCTTATGGCTTTTGGATTTTTGGTGTAATCTATAGGATGTAAAGGATGAAGATAGTATGTTAGATTTCATACAATCTTTACAAGAATAGGACCTTTATTGCAAAAATCCTTTTTTTTTTTGGTTTTTTGGTACAGAAGGATGATCGACTCTTCTACTGCCTTACCACCAACTTAGTGCTAAGTTGCTGCATTTTTAATACATAGTCTACTTTCTAAAAAGGAAAGATCAAACCCTCGAGACTTCCCTTTGGTTTAACCCCATTAACAGACACTTCATTGATAAGAACCCCATGAAAAGACACTACAAGGTGGATTAGAGCACATTTTCTCCCTCTCACATTCATCCTGCTATTAGCAGCCTTAAGTTGGCATGAAAGCAATTTTCCCAAAAAAGAACTCACTTATTTGGGATCAAAGCTAATTGGATCATGGAAACATGTGGGTTATTATTTAGGTGAGCTTTTCAAGTAGTTTTGAGTTCTAGATGAATTCATGAAACCTTTGTGCAGAACCAAAAGTGCACCAGTTTTACATACTTAGAGGACTACTAGACAGACTGCCACATAAGACAATAGGGACAATTGAGTAAAGAAGGATGATCGACTCTTCTACTGCCTTAACACCAACTTAGAGCTAAGTTGCTGCATTTTTAATTCATAGTCTACTTTCTAAAAAGGAAAGATCAAACCCTCGAGACTTCCCTTTGGTTTAACCCCATTAACAGACACTTCATTGATAAGAACCCCATGAAAAGACACTACAAGGTGGATTAGAGCACATTTTCTCCCTCTCACATTCATCCTGCTATTAGCAGCCTTAAGTTGGCATGAAAGCAATTTTCCCAAAAAAGAACTCACTTATTTGGGATCAAAGCTAATTGGATCATGGAAACATGTGGGTTATTATTTAGGTGAGCTTTTCAAGTAGTTTTGAGTTCTAGATGAATTCATGAAACCTTTGTGCAGAACCAAAAGTGCACCAGTTTTACATACTTAGAGGACTACTAGACAGACTGCCACATAAGACAATAGGGACAATTGAGTAAAGAAGGATGATCGACTCTTCTACTGCCTTAACACCAACTTAGAGCTAAGTTGCTGCATTTTTAATTCATAGTCTACTTTCTAAAAAGGAAAGATCAAACCCTCGAGACTTCCCTTTGGTTTAACCCCATTAACAGACACTTCATTGATAAGAACCCCATGAAAA
>JAJOOR010017649.1:0-16128 GCA_036250505.1 Solanum acaule
CACCCCCCCCCCCCCCCCCCCTCTTGACTTTCAATGTAGCTACTTGTCATTCAGCAGACCCTTTTTTTCCTTTTCTTACACTTTGTTCTATTTGAGAAACAAAGACTAAGACTAGTATTTATTTCTTAATTCTGTAGTTATATATTTAGTGGTTGGTACACGTGACAACCAAAGTTTGGAGGTTTTAATAGAAGAATAAATTTTCCGCTTTATCTTGTTCTTGATTTTACTGTTTTCCACATTTCTTTCGTTTTCGTTGGATTGTGGCTGACTTATCTTGATGGGAACAGACAAGTGTCATCACGTCCTTTTTTAGATCGTGAAAAATGGGTAGGATTACATATAAGATATAATAATTTCAAAGTATTCAAAAATTTTAATAATCAAGTACCAAATCTAAAATCCAAAATATAGGAACTTAAATCCAAAATCAAATCCACAAACCGAAAATCCAACATTGTCCAAATTATGCTCACCTCTACTTCGAACCTATTCACAACTTCTAAGTTGACAAGCTTATTGATAACCCGGAATTAAATAGTCATTACATTTTGATACCTTAACCAAGTAATATGTGACCTTTCAATGTAGTAAGAGATCACCGATTGAATAATTTGTACCATATTGTCAAAGGGAATTTGTACCAAGTTTGTCATAGGAAAATTCTTCTGTGGTACGGAACTTGGTTTTAATTAACAGCATGTCTATGAGGATATATTCTTAAAAAAAAAAACATTTTTTGTCAAATTAAAAGTAAGATATTATTGAAAAAGATCACTCCAGCTGGATATATTATTTCCCTTTTAGCAGATACATTGTTTTCAGGAGGAAAATATTCACAAAATATTTTTTTATTCTTATCCCAATTTAATGAATTAATAGTGGATAAGTGTTGCTGTTATAATCGATTTGAGTGCAAACTGGAAATGCAACGTTCATAATTAATAGTGAAACATTTTAATTTAAATGTATATATACACTTTTCATGATTTCATGTAATTAATTATTGGAACATACAAGTCAATATTTTATAAATTTAGTTAAAAATAACAACAACGTACTAGATCAAGTTCGCAATTGAAGGGTATGTTGAAGACATTTAAGTAAATAAAAACGTGATCTGATCTATAACGTAACGATTTAAGTTAAATATGAAGTGACGGCCATACAAGAATTTTTGCTTTTAAACACAAACCGAACCAAGATAGCGAATAATTAATGACCTTACAATATAATGTTCTTGGAATATTTTAAAGGTGATAGTTATATTCTTTTCATTTTCAAGCTTGAGTATAGTATGTCCTTATCATACAATTGATCAAGAACAATCTACATATATCCATCCAACAATTTTCACTTTTTCTTTTAGCTAACATATATAATAATGCCTCTATATATAGCTTCAAGATAGGTTCAATTTTCTCAACAACAAATCTAGGCTCAAATTCACTTGATCACAAACCTTCATATATCATTTCTTGTAGCCTTCACAACTTCTTTAATTTCCTCTTCACTAAAAGCTATATATAAATCTTGGCATTTGGCAAAACTACTCATAATTTAATTTCTTGAAGTTGTGTAAACATGGATATGGTGATCAAGTTGGGAACATCAAGCGCGGTGGTGATATTCACAAAGAGTAGTTGTTGCATTTCTTACAGCATCGAAACTCTTATCCGTAGTTTTGGAGCAAACCCTACAATTTACGAGCTTGATACTCATCCAAATGGGAAGCAAATGGAAAAGGCATTGATGGAACTAGGGTGTCAACCAACACCAGCAATAATTATAGGGAAAGAGTTAGTTGGTGGTGCAAATGAGATAATGAGCCTTAATGTGAGGGGCAAGCTTAAGCAATTACTCATTAGGGCTAATGCCATTTGGGTATAGAAAGTAATTATAATTAGGTATAACAAGCGTATATATTTGGAGTTTTTTTATATAATAAACATACAACTTATACATAGAGTCTTTTAGCTTCTTTAGATGGTTGTTTTTTTCTACCTATTTGATTTGGTTCTTGATGTATAAATAAATAATAATATCTTATACTATAATATATGATTAACTGCTCTCTATTTTGTTATGCTTTTCAGTTTAAGGTTGAGCAAGGTCTATTACAATGACAAATATACATAATATACATATCAAGGCCATAAAAATGATCTCCAGTACATTTAAATACTCTTGAGTTTATAATCTAGTACATTTATGGGGGATATATTTCCTTAGTTTTAAATTATTAGTCGTGATTTTTATAAATAATTATTTTAAATTATTTTATCGTTTTAGAAGTTTAAGAAGTTTTTTTCCTTGTTTACTCTTAATAATAATTATTTTGAAGACTACAAACAACTGATCTTATGATTATTCAAATATCAATAAAGGATAATTCGAACCGTAGATCACATGTGGCAAATATTCCTACTCAGAAAAGTTTTTAGTAAAATATCATTAAGAGGATTTGACATTAATTATTTTTTAAAAATTTTAAGTAATGAAAGGTTCCAATTTGCACAAGGTATATTACTGCAACAAATGTGATATTTAGCTACAAAATTATTAGGTACGACACATAATTCGTCACTAATTACTCACTTTCTGTGACAAAAATTACATTTTGTGTTTAAATACACATGTCACTTACTATTAGTGACGAAACATATAATATTGTATCAAAATTTTTGTCCACTAAAATTTCCCACCAAAACATAATTTGACCGCATTTATTAAGTATAACATTAGCGACAAATTTTAAGTTATTAGTGACACATTATTTTGTCACTAATAATGTACCCAATTTATGGCAAACCATTATTTGTCTTAAAAACAAGTTATATTTTGTCCACAAAAAAGTTTCATCACAAAAAGTTGATGTTGCAATAGAGACGAATTAGAGTTTGTAGTTAAATATTTTATGTTTTAGCCACAATTTTTTATATTTAAGTGTGACGTAAGGTTTTGTCACTAATAATATAAAGAATATTAGTGGCGATTATTTTATTGTCTCTAATGAACTTGTGATTTAGTGACGATAAGTTTTTGTCACAAAATACGTAATGTTTAAATAGTGACGATTTCAAATTTATATATAGTTGAATAATTAGTTAGGCAAAAGGGTCTGGTGGACCCTTATACTTGTATCAGTTTGTATTGTGAACCCTTTTACTTACCCTTTTGTCATTTGAACTCTTGAACTCAATTAAAATGAGACTTTTAAATCCCTCCAGCTATGTGTGTAGCTCACTCTCCCTTACATAAATGACATGTCATATCCATGTCATAATTATCTTCATAACTATTTTTTAATTATTAATAAAAATATATTAAACAAAAGACAAAATCAATTAATTTTCTATTTTACCAAATAAAATAAAGTTATTGTTTCTCTCACCATTCCTCCACCTCCCCTAACCCACAATCACTGTCAACACCATTTCCATATCCCCTGTTCTTTTCTTCTTCATTTTTTTTTCATACCAAAAAGAGACATCACTTTATTTGAAGAAATTAAATAGAAATAGAACAACTTTGCGAAAATAGAGTGGGCCATTTTTGGTGTCTTCGTTAGAGGTGTGTATTGGTCGGTTCGGTTTTAAGTATTATTGATTTGGTTTATCGATTTTTGGTTTTTAAATATGCTAAACTGATAACCAAACCAATAAGATATTTGTTATTGGTTTTCGATTTAACCAATAAGAAAATGCTTTCAAAACAAATATATGACTTATCCAATAATTTGACGCGATACGCATACATCGAAATAATCATTCCAAACGGGACAACAAAGACCAACTTGTTGTATTTTGGTCATCACAACAAAGACTTCGTCAATTTTCGATCACCATAATATATAAAACGAGGTTCCCTTTATGCAATAAAGAGAATCAAATAAAACCATAGACAAAAGTCAAAACAATAGCAAATGAGGCCATGCTTATGGTAACTAAATGAAGTTCTTACGTTATTTTAAAAAAAAAAAACACAATCTGAATTGCTGACGTTAATCAAATTGCAGATATTTACAATCGTGCAAAAGCTAATATTAGTCAATTATAAACTAACTAAAGTAAATAAGTAATACTAAAAAGTAAAATCTAAAGGTTAAATAACTAAAAGTAGAGGGGAGAGTTAATTGTTAAGTATATATTTTTAGTCTAATATACTACTAATTATATTATATTTTTTGTTTCATATATTATATATATATATAATTAAAATAGTAAATTATTATATTCTTAATGGGTTATTGGTTAACCCAATAACCCAATATTAAAAACCAATAACGAACCGATAACCCAATAATTTTTTTTTGTAAAACCATTAAATAACCGTTAACCCCATAACCCAATAACAATAAATCAATAACACTTTTTTCGGTTCGGTTTTTGCACACCCCTAGTCTACGTAGAAGAAAGAAGAAAAAGAAAAGTACGCATAGTCAAAAACAAATCTCAACACATGGTCAGATCTGCAGAAAGATGATTGCGATCATGAGAAATCAAGAAAGCTTATGTGACTTGAAGGGAAACCAAGCAAGATATGGCAACCATTGTTAGATCAACAGGAAGATGATTGTAAAATTCATCCATGAATCAATTTGCAGGAAAATTAAGAAAACAACTTCAGCACCTTTCCCCTAAAAAATGATTATATTTGAAAGGTAAAATCCTCAAAAATCAATACCCCTAAATTTGATCTTGGCAAGCTGATGAGGTTTATGATTATATGCAATCCTCTAAAAAATTGCATCTAATTCTTTGCCTTCAAGAAAAGGGTGGGTTTGGGACGTTTTCTTTTTCTTTTTATTATTTAATATTTTTTAAAGCAAATTCATTGCTTTCACTTGCTTTTATATGTGTGACAACACGCGCTAGATCTTACTCAGCAAAACAAATGCCACATAACCTTGGTAACCAGTCAAAGGGTTTAAAAATCTCATTTTAATTAAGTTTAAGGGTTCAAATGACAAATAATTAAGTAGAATGGTTCAAAATACAAACTGATACAAATATAAGGGTCCACCAGACCCTTTTATGAAAAATTTATAGCTTAATATAAAATGATCTTTGTCAATGCTTTATTACGAGTCCGGAGCCTAAAGGGCAAAAAAAATTGACAAAAATTCCAAAAAGGCACATCAAATTTTTTTCGAACCAAAAGGGCAAAATCGCTACTGACGTAGCGATTTTGTTTGATGTCGTTAACAGATCAAAATAGCTGCCTTGTCAGTGATTTTGTCCAACTTTTTTTTTTTAGAAAATCATTGCCTGTGCAGCATTTTTGCGAATTGTTTTTAAAAAAAAAATTAAAATCGCTGCTATGGCAGTGTTTTTATAAGAACAAATTTATTTTCTTTTTTTGAAAATCGCTGCCTTGACAGCGGCAGTGATTTTCGTTAATGTTTATTATTATTATTTTTTTAAATCGTTGTTGTTACAGCGTTATTATAAATTTTGTGGAAAATATTTTAGAAAGTGAACTATTTTTTTTTTAAAAAACAAAAATCGATTTTGGTAGGAAGTTGATTTCTATTGATTTTTTTAAAAAAAAATTTCCGTGAACTAGTCAACATCTAATTGTAAAAAAATATTATTATTTTTTAAATCGCTGCCTTGTCAAATCATTTTTATTTTTTAAACATCCTTTAAGTTATGTCAAATCATTACTTTTTTTGTTAGGTCAAATCTTGGCAGCGATTTTTTTTTTTTAAAAAAAAAGTTTCCACCTTTACCAGCGATTTCTTAAAAAAAAAAAAAATCCACAAAATTTATAATAACGCTGCAACAGCAGCGATTTAAAAAAGAAAAAACCATTAACGAAAATCGCTGCCAATTCAGCGATTTCCAAAAAAATAAAATAAATTTATTTTTATAAAAACGCTGCAATAGCAACAATTTTAATTTTTTTAAAAAAAATAAATCGCAAAAACGCTGCACGAGCAATGATTTTCTAAAAAAATAAAAATTACACTTAAATATTTTTTTTACAATTAGATGTTGACTAGTTGACTGAAATTTCAAGAAAAAAAAATCAAAAGAAAAATTTTCTACCAATGGTAGCGATTTTTTTTAAACAAAAAATAGTTCCACCGAAATCGCTGTCATTTCTAAAAGAAAAGAAAAATTTCCACAAAATTTATAATAACGCTGCAACAGCTGCGATTTAAAAAATAAAAATTAACGAAAATCGCTGCCAAGGTAGCGATTTTAATATGTAACGGCGTCAAACAAAATCGCTACGTCAGTAGCGATTTTGCCCTTTTAGTTAGAAAAAAATTGAATGTGCCTTTTTGAAATTTTTGTCAATTTTTTTTTGCCCTTTAGGCTATGGACTCGCTTTATTATGATTACAAATGATAATTTTCAAATACTTCTTTGAACCTCACTCTTAGAAAATAACAAGACGAATCCATAGATAACGTGGAACTACATCTTATGAAAAGGCAAGTGTGAGTGCAAACATAAAATTTACTGTGAGTCTGAAATGTGATTTTGCAAATTAAAGAGTAATTTGTCATACCCCACATGAAAATGATCAATACCCTAAAGCTCTAGCTTTACCGCAATGAACCAATCTTTGAAAATATAATATAAATGGCCAACATATACTCTCTACTCATCAAAACACACCACTAAAAGACTGTTTTGAAAAAAAGAAGAAGATATTTTTCTTACTTTATATAGAAAAGACATTTTTCTTAAATTTGAGATAAATAAGTTTATTTGAAAAACATTAATTAAGAAATTATATATGAGAAAATTGAAAAATATTTTTGAAAAATGTTTTCCTCCCAGCCGAACACCTCATTTATTTATGAGTAAATTTTAGGAGTATCAAAGATAAAAATCATATTAATGCTCTATAGCTACAATTTTGCTATTTGCTCTCCATAGCCAAATTATGTTTGCTACGGAGCATCTGATTTGTATAAATCGCAGCGATTTGTATAAATCGAGCGCTAATTCATCTAGGTCTATAAAAATTGTGTTGTATATGTACATGTTCTTTGTGTTAGGCTAGAGTGGCGAGAGATATTGGGGGAGAGAGAGAGGCGAGCGAGAGAGGGCAAAGAGTTGAGAGAGGTGAATTGTATATGTATATCGGTTAAATAATTGTATATATGTAACTACTATGTATATGTATCATTGATTGTGTTGTATATTTGAATAAAATTTGAATTCGTGTACAATTTAATCAAGTTAAAACATTTGTATTTGTATATCCAATCTGCCTCTTGTTTATAGAAACAAAAAATATATATTGTATTTTTATAATTTGTGTTTGTATAAAATGGGAGAGAGAAAGACAAAAGAGAACTGGGTAGGGAAATATTTTTATTTGTATAATTATAAGTGTATAGGGCGGAGAGATATGTATTTGTATTTGTATATGTATATACATGCTCTCTCACTTTATACAAACACAAAATCAAATTATAAATTAGTGTTTGTATAAGTGAGAGAGGCGAGGGAGTGATGATTGAAAAAGATGAGAGTGACGAGCGAGATTCCAGAGAGATGGAAGAGGGGAATATCAAGAAGTTTGTTGCAAATTAGAATTAAATGAAACTGCAGTTATATCATTTATTTTGAATTAATAGGTTGCTATAATGCACAATTTTCCATTTATTGAACTTGTTTTTGATGATTTTATTTTAAAAAATTATTTCAAAACATTCTTATTTTACATATTTCATAAAAAAAATAATTGAAAAGAGAAGAAGACAAAAGAGTTAAAGAGCAAAATTATAAAAAAAACTCTTTCCTTACATAATTCCCAAAAGAGAAAACTAGAAAAAGAGGAAGATGAATAGAAATTGAAGGGCAAAAAAATGAAAATGTCCAACCCCAACTTCTTCCTACCGCCTCTGCACCAAAATTTTGATTCCCAAATCCCATTCCGCACTGATTCACATTTCACGCCCAAATTTTCTTCAGACTTACGATCTTTCTCCCTCTGGCCTCTTTTGGTGAAGTATTTCTTTAGGTTTTAGTTTCAATCTTTTGGTTATATAGTTTTAATTTCTTGTAAGGTATACAATTGCAAAGTGCAAGAATCAGAAGAAAACCCTTATTTTGCAAATGGTAAGTTTCTATCTATTTTTCTCCCTCTCTTTTGTATTCTTATAGTTTTAATTTGGGGAATTTCTCTAAATTTCTACAATTGAAATTAAAATAATTTATATGTAACCCTGCTAATTATATTTTTGAGGAGCTAATAGAGCCTCATGAAATTCTCACACCTTATTCCGACTTTGAGGCTTCATTCTCAGACACCAATGCAGTGAAACTATATATAGTAAGCTTTCAGACAATCCTCTCTGTTCTTCCCCTCGTTTTTTTGCTGCTTCAGATTGTAATATGTAATCAAGGATTTTGTGAATATTCATTTCAAATTGTTGAAATTGTAAATAAAATTATCAAACTATGTATATTTTTCAATCAGTTGTACAAACTAGAAAGCTAAAAGATACGACCTTTAACACTGTGATAAAGAGTCCTTGATAGGTTGACCTTGGCTTAGTTAATGTGAACTAGCAATTGTTAATACAACTATAGAGTAAGGTGACTTGGTTAATTTACTGTCTCATGATACCATCATTGATTGACTTTATTTGTTTGATTCTAATGTGAGCAGTTTGTATGAAAGCTTTGTGATATACCAGGAATTAGTATGTTAAACTTGTAATGATTAATTATGTTTTCATTTGTAATGTAGAATCTAGCTGTAACTAATATATACTCAATTGGTTTTGCATTAGATATACTATTTTGAATTGATCTTTTTTTCTTTTTTAATTATATATTGATATTCAACTAGAATCAAGAAAGATTGGGGAAATTATTGAAGGTAGGTTGTGAAAAAGCTAGAAGAAGGGTTTTGAGAAATGAAAAAGTCTGAAAAAAAGATATGATATTTGAGATTCTAGTTGTTATAGAGGTTGCTTAAGATTATTCCATCAACCAAGCTATCAAATGAGTTCAAAACTTTCCTCTACATACAAACAAGTGGAAAGAGAGGAGATAAGTGGAAGGAACTTGCAAGTAAGGAGAAAGACACAAACACTGAGTATAATATATTGTACTTTTCAAGATTTTTGACAAAAAAAATCTTTGTACAGTTTACATTCATATAAATAATGTAATATATTCTCTCGCTACAATTAATCTTTTATTTAATTACAATTTTAATTGTTATTTGTTACTAATTGTGATAATTTATAATGATTTGTTTTGTCGCTAAAAATAATATTTTTATCAACAAGTTATTAGATTTAACTACAAAATTATAAAAAGTGAAGTTGTCACTAATTTATATATTTTAGGGACGAAATTAAATTTGTATCTAAAAGACAATCTTTAGTGATGAAATTATGTATGTTTAACCGCGAAAGACAAGTATGTTTAAAGACAATCGTTGTTGTCACTAATTTGCTTTTATATTTAGTGACAAGGTAATTTTGTCAGCATTTATAATATTTTTAGTGACGAAAATAAACTATTAACTACAAAAAAAAAAAAACTCCTTTTATGACAAATAAGTTTGTCACAAATGCTCTATCTTTGGGGGCGAAAAAAGATTTCATGGTTAATATACTATTATTTAGTGACAAAACACTAATTTGTTGTTAGATACTTTTAGTGACCCATGCTTTCGGGACGACTGAGTGACGAATATTTTTTCATCACAAAAGACTTTTTATGACGAAATATGATTTATAAAGTGACGAAATAATTCGTCAGGGAAAATTTATTTTGTTGTAGCGATGTTCACTTAAGAGGAACCTGGTTCACAAAAGCGAGACCCCAGCTTTTGCGGGGTTCGCTTAGGCAAGGACCTGGTTCACTTAAGCGACGCTTGCGAGGGTTTTACTGCCATTTCGGGGTTTAAGTCCCATATCACCATTTTTGAGTTTTGGGGAGATGATTTGAACCAAGTTTTCGAGTAAAGACTTTTGGTTAACGATTTTTAACTCTAAATTAATCTTCAATTACCCATTGTTATTTATGAATTTATGTGTTCAAACCAAGCTTTGAAATGAGAAATTTGGGGTTATCATTAAGAACCCAAGAATTAAATAAAATGGTGATTTTGAAGTGGTTTTGATTCATTTTGTGAAATGGTTCTCACTAATGAGTTCCTAAAGCCTTAAACATCGCTTTCAAGTATTGTTTTCCAAATTCAAACCTCCATTTTAATATTGCGTTTTGAGTTAATTGCCCATCTCTATTCATGATTGAAGTGGGAAGTGTTGTTTCCGATGTGTGATTGTGAATACTTGATTATTTTAGATTGTTTGGCTTTGGAAGTGATTCAGAAGGGGCTGACTCAACTCTTGGAGTGATTATTGATTGATTTAAGGCAAATGACTTTCTAAATCTTGTATTCTAGTTGAATTTGTATACTTCCTTTGTTGCTTGTGTGTGTTGGGAGTAATGAGGATGAGGTGAAGGGTTAAATTATCCACTTGTTACATCTAAATGAATATAAAAAGGGGTTGAAATGAGAAAAAGTTATGTGTTGATCATGATGATGTAAATTACCTTATTGTAACCCTTGTTGATTGATTGATGAAATGCTTGAAAGCATGAATGTGGACTTGAATTGTGTAATTTGTTGTCTCTTCTATGCGGTGTGATATTGCTTGTGCGCATTGATCAGTGGACAACATGATTAGACATGTGATTATTATGAGGCTGAGGTCTTTGTCGGCAAGTGTTATTATGCCGAGGTCTTTACCGGCAAGTGTGATTTGGCCGAGGTCATTACCGGCGAGTGTTCATATGCCGAAGTCATTACCGGTAAATGTTATAAAGCCGATGGAAAGTGGTTCTAGCAAGAGATTGATTATTGTGACTTGATGTATAAATGTTTATGCATGAATTGTTTGATACTTGAAATTGATGAACCTGTTATGTGTGGCTGAACTACTTGACTTTGATGTTGACTTATTTGATTCGTTTAATTGTTGAATTGTGGTTATTGATTTGCAAATATTGGGCCTGTGTGCCGTGTGTTGTAGGATTGCTAGCTAGGTTGGGCTGATTTTTGCGTATGTTGTAGTTTGAGGAGGTTCAGTTGGAGAGTCGGGGCTATTCGATTTCTAGTTAGTTGCTTTGCTTAGTAGGTTGCTTGTTGGGTACCGTGTTGCTCTGTTTATAAAGCTAGTAGGGAAGAAGATGGGATATATTTACCTCCAAAACAGACTTCAAACCTTGTGGCAACCTTCAGAAAAAATTAACCTTATTGATCTAGGAGAGGAATTCTATCTTATAAAACTTACTCGGCCGGAAAACTTTGAAAAAATCCTTCACAAAGGGCCCTGGTTCATAGGATCGCAGTTCATCTCTGTTCGAAAGTGGGAACCTAAATTCAATCCTTCTTAATCGCATATTAACTACTCTACTGTTTGGATTAGACTACCTGAACTACCTATCGAATTCTACGATCTTAGTATACTCCAAAAAATAGGTAACGAAGTAGGCTCCGTCCTAAAAATAGACACAGTCACAAAGAACACTACCAGAGGTAGATATGCTAGACTCTGTATCCTTGCACCTCTCACCAAACCACTGCCAACGGAAGTACTAATAGGAACACATCTGCAAAAAATACATTATGAACCATCTACCCCCCTATGTATATCTTGCGGAAGACTTGGCCATTTAGTCCACTCTTGTCCTAGGAAAGTATCTGATATCCCCTCTACCTCTAACCAAACTAAATTGAATAATAATCCTAGTGACACATCTACAAATGTGAAAGAAAATGGGGGATGGACCACAGTAATTTATCCAAAAAAGTATAGGAAACAAACCAACAACAATACTACTTTTGATCAAGACAAAAATCTGCCCCAGACAGGGAACCATAAAATGAAATAGAACACATGAGCAGCAACCATAAATACACCAAACAAACTTTCATAGTAGAAACAAACAATCGAGAACACAATTACAACACCAAAAACATAGATTTGGTAGGCCCACAAAAACAAAAAATCACAGGGGAAAATCCAATTCAAAAAACCAAAAATGACCCTACCAGTACGTCAAAAACCTTGTTACCAAGTTCTCATCAAATGATACTAAAGCCCAAAATGTGGAGAGAGTGAATGCCACCACAACAGAAAAACAAAAATTATCCATAACAGTGACCAAAGCTACCAAACCAAATCAATTAACAAATAGCATAGGTCATACTCTCACATCAAAAAAATCCTACCAACCAAATCCCACAAATCTTGGAATAAGTAGTACTTCTCCTTCAGATACTAAAACCAACGAGGCATTAGAACTAGAAACTTTTCCTTCCATCCAAATGAAACTAGATCACAATCAAAATGACCTTAATAACTCTTCAAGTACATCAGAGAAAGAGAGAATCGAAACCAAAAAATTTAGCTTCCAATCATCTCCTCTGAACATCAACATCACACGTCGATCAAACAGGAAAAAGGTACAAGGAGATCTTAAAGTACAACCTACCATGAGTTCAAACACTTTGAATAGTTTACATGAAGGCTTTAAAACCAACTCCCAAGAGGAAATACTACATACAAATTTTAGCCAAAACCTTTTTAACAATGTCTCAATACAATTGATTATTCCTCAACCAACATCAACCAAACAACCATCACCAGAGACTCATCATGTCAAACAGTCATCTCCCTCACCACCTGATGATGAGCAACATCAACATTCAACCACCCTACCCAATAGAGAACCATCAATTCCAAGAAATCCCAAATTACATCCCAAGAAATCCTGTATTCCAGAACCTCACAAATCCATACACTCCATTCGACACGAACTATATAACGTAGAATCATCATCTGCTAACAATATTCCCACATGCAGTCCAAACGTCGCCTTATGCGACATGGGATGGGATGCTCAACCTGAATAAGAACGACCTCAACCCCACTCCTTTACCAAATATAATAGAAGAAAGGATGACAAACAGTCTAATACGACTAGCGTCGACACAACTCGAACTAACCCAAGAGCTAACCACTCTGGAATTCTATCATATCCTCCACTACCCCACAACCCTCTCTAACCTAAACTTACAACACCTCAGGCTTATACACCAACTGAGTTGTTTTGCCAACTCCTCATTAAAATAAATACTGGACATGCAAAATCAAAATCAAGAATACGAGGACATGATGTTCAACGAAGAGGACCAAGATACGGAGGACTAAGTGGTTCTGCAAATGCCACTGGAAACGCCATTGTCCCCTATGAACCATCATGCCACATATCAAATGAGAGAAGAGGTACTAAACATGCCAGATCATCATACTTCAATCCTCTTCTTGAGGAACCCACTGACTTTGGATATGCTCCAAAATACCGAAAAGAAATACCTAGTCAGAGTGCCACAAGCAGTGAGGACAACATCCATTACAACACGGCACTACAACTCACAGATTCCCCAAAAATATGTAGCTATAATCATTCCAACTTTAAAGGGGAAGCAAGTAATGGATGGGGAGAACCTACAAGCTGGATTCAAATGTGAACCTGGAATTGTCGCTGATGCTAGGACGGAGCTCCAACTCACAGAAAGGTATAACGATGAAGATGCTACTTTGGAATTGTAGAGGAGCACACAACTCAAACTTTATGAGTAATATACGTGCACTAATTGAATGGAATAATCCTACGATTCTTGCCCTTACTAAGACGCGAATAGAGGACCATGATAACCTACTTCAAGCATTGGGCTTCACTGATGTCATACAAATTCCAGCGATTGGATACTCGGGAGGAATCACACTATTCTGGAAAAGCTCGGAGGTCACAATAGAACTATTTGTGCTAACAGAACAAGAGATCCATGCAACTATCGAGGTAAGCACGACTTCTCCTAAATGGCATATATCTGTAATCTATGCAAAAAATTCATACAAGCATAGAAAAATACTCTAGGAAAACTTGAGAAATATCACTACTAGCATAATTGGTCCTTGGTTGGTATGTGGCGATTTTAATGAAGTTACAAACGCACTAGAAAAATTAGGAGGAAGACCTATTAACAATACTAAATGCTCTGCTTTCATAAACTGTTTAGATGATATGAACATGACAGACCTTGGTTTTACGGGCCTAAAATGCACTTGGTCAAATAAGCATAAAAACAAAAGAACTCTAATCATGGAAAGACTAGATAGATTTCTTAGCAATCACGAATGGTTAAATCTATTTCCGGACTCTATGGTACACCACCTCCCTCGTACTCACTCAGATCATTGTCCCGTTCTTTTGAATTGCACAAAAAATGTTAATAAACCTAACAAAATCTTTAGATTCGAGTCAATGTGGTTAAGGCACCCAGACTTTTCGAATGTAGTACAGAAAGCATGGGAAAACAATAGAAGCTATAGTAATGCCTCGGAAAATTTTACAAAAGCTACTAGAATCTGGAACAAGAAAATGTTTGGGAACATTTTCAAACAAAAGAAAGATGTCCTGAAAAGGATTAATGAACTTCAAAGAATGGACGAAAACTATAAAAAGCCTTTCCACATATATCTTGAGGAAATGTTCATTAAAGAGTACAATGAAATCCTTAAAAGAGAAGAAGATTTTTGGAAGTTAAAATCAAGAGCTCATTGGCAAACCGATGGGGACGCTAATACAAAATTCTTCCATATTTCTACAACTAATAGGAGACGTAGAAATAGAGTTATAGGATTAAATGATTCGGTGGGAAATTGGACTTTCGACCTGAAACTATAAATAATACCATCGTCCATCATTTCAAAACCATTTACACTACTGAGTTAATTAAATGCGACCTTGAAAATCCTAAATTATGTGTAAATGCTCTCTCAATGGAAGATAGTGATCTAATAGGAAGACCTCTAGAAAAAAATGAAATAAAAAATGTTATTATCTCCTTCAAACCTCTTAAATCACCGGGTCTGGATGGATTACATCCATTGTTCTTCCAAAAATATTGGAAAGATACGGAGGAATCTATCATAACTACTTGTGAAAAAGTTTTTCTAACTTTCGATGTCCCCCCGGAATCAAACGAAACTTTCATTTGCCTTATTTCTAAAATAAAAAATCCGAAACAAATTACTCATTATAGACCCATTAGCCTTTGTAATACCATTTATAAAACCATCACAAAAATTATAGTAAACAAAATCAAACTTTACTTAGATAAAATCATTAGCCCCCAACAATGCAGTTTCATACCCGGAAGAAGAGCTGTTGATAATGCAATTATAGTCCAAGGAGCCATACATTCTTTCCAAAAAACAAAAGGAAAGTTTGGGAAAATGCTACTAAAAATTGATTTAGAAAAGGCTTTCGACAGATTAGAATGGTCGTTTGTAAAACAATCTCTTACCATCCTAAACTTTCCTAAAAATATTATTAATCTCATAATGTCTTGCATAAGCATTTCGTCTATCTCAGTCCTAGTTAATAGTACCCCCACAAACTACTTTCTACCATCTAGGGGCATTACACAAGGAGATCCATTATCTCCTTACATTTTCATAATATGTATGAAATCTTTAACAAGATTAATAATGTCACGCCCCGAGCTACCCCCGAGACGCGGACACGGGACCTAGGACCATAAGTGATCCCAAGCTAACCCTACTGGCATGATCATGAGCATACTAAATATAATCTGAATAATAGAAACTGTGCGGAAGCTATAATCATAAATAAAATGAAAAGATGGGGAATACCCATATATTATAACTGAGATAAATGATAACTGATAAGTTTAATACAAAGAAGATATTAACTCAATACTAAGCTGAATCTAACTATGTCTGAAATAAGCCTCTAAACTGACTAAAAATGTTGGGACATGCCCCAACTAGGTCTAGCAAAACTGAAACTAAAGACTAAAAGCGATAAAGATAAACATCTCACTAGTCCTCGAAGAATGAGGACTCACCACTGATGCTGCTGAACTGAAGATCGGAAATCGATCTAAGCATGATCTGGATGCTGAGAACCTGAACCTACATCACGAGAAGATGTAGCGCACGTATGCGTCAGTACTTGAAAGGTACTGAGCATGCAGGATAGAGTAAAACTGAAATAACATATAACTGAACAAAGCAATAAAGCAATGAAATAATCTGAA